>JZKD02S1977597.1:306293-316816 GCA_000966675.3 Picea glauca | reverse complement strand
TATATATGTTTTTTCATGGAAATAATTATACTAATGGTTGAAATGTTGCTAACTCAAGAAGTTGAGAACATTTTAGGGACTATTAAACATTGCAACAGGAAAGTTGCAAGTGAAGAGTCACAGGAATAACGACTACAGAAAATTTCTTGTTCAGAAAATTGAAGAAGTGAACTTACTGTTGTTAATTATGAACATGCATATGCATAGAATGATGAGTCACTATTTGGTTAAATTGTTTGGTAGTTGTGATTGAATTGCTAGGTGCAGCCAATTCTAAGACCATTGCATAAGGTGATGTACATGTTGAATTATGATATACAGAAAATACTGACAATTTGTTGGTTGTATGCAATATATAATCATTGCAAGAAAGATGGTATTTAGCATGGTGCTTGCTGAAAGCCATAAGGAAAATTACATCCTATTATTGCAACAGCAATGAAAAATTATGAAATAGAATTTCATATTTTGGGAAAAGTCAAATTCATTATGAAATTAATTGGATTTCCAAAATGGAATTTTTTTATAATTCTCTCTCATGATAATTGCATGTGTATGATGCAGGTGAGATGACAATGATTAAAGTTGGAACTCCTGGAACCACGGTGCTCTGAGACTTCCTATCCGGCCTGTGTTGGAGCCCTGGAAGGGAATTTGAGCATTTCATGAACTATTGGATAGTGAAGGTGCATACTACCTTGGGTTGTACAGGCATGTGGGGAAGAGAGACTGATGATCGGAGTGTTGTTGAGGTTTGGTACCTTGGCCTAGACTATGTTGATATTGATTATGGGTTGTGATTATCTTGGGAAGCCATTGCCCTGATGGAGTCATAGCCCTGCTAGGGAGTGGTACGCTGCTGAGAGTTTATCGGCAGTGAGATCTAAGGCTGGTGGAATGTCATGGATCTACAACCAGTTGTTGCTTCAATGAAGTTTAATTGAAGCATGTAATAAGGAACAATAAGCTGATTTATTTCCTAAATCTGCTCTATGGAATAGAGCAATTGACTTCCAGTTGCAATATGAGTATGAGAATTGGTGCTGGAAAGTAGAGCACCATATGGATAACAAGAATCCATTAGTTAAAGCTTGGATATTTCAAGAATTTGAATGGTACATGGTATATAATGCACTGAGGATAGTACATAAATAAGAGGAGGGGATTGTAATATCCCTAGGTCGAACCCCAACTATAAATGTAATAATGTACTTAAGATGGTGAGGTATTTTATATATTTTTGGCATGCATCTTCCATGACGTAGTGTGTGCATATACTGCGCAGTAAAATGATGGAATGGGAACATTCCAGGATAACGCGTGAAACAATTTAAGTGCGTGCGATATTGAGGCCAGGGAGCCTTTGTGTATATGTTGTGTTTTATAGGCTGGTGAGCCCATTATTATAAGTTAGGATGCTTATGTTTTCAATTAGGCCAGAGATCCTAGATGCTAAAGTCCAGTGCGCCTATATTTGTATACATCTCATCATTAATATAAAATACATTGTTGCGCGCAGGCCAACCATGATAAAAGAGATGGGGGACTAAGCTCCACTGGTTAGGGAAAGGGAGGGGCCTAAAAGTTAAGGAAAAGGGCTAAGCTAAGGAGCTTAAGCCAAAAAGGAATATTATATTAATATTTTTAAAATCATAAAGTATAGATAATTATTTTATCCTAGGTTCTAAAGTTGGGGACAAGTGGGCCAAAGTAGCTCCCAACATGACAAGTGTCAAGTTGTGGACATGCATACATATTGTTGGGACTTAGTTCATTTCCTATCATACTTTCCATCATTCTTCCCATCATTTCTTCCATCATTCAGTCATCCAGTCAATCATCCATGAGCATGCACACACCCATTGAGCTATCCTTCGTATCTTCATGATTGTACATGAACTTGTATCCAGAGCCATACATGTTTGTGTAGCTGGTTAGCTGGGGATTTGGACTGAAGAAGCGGGTTTCCAGGCCCGTGGGATACTGAAGAAGCGGGTTTCCATGCCCGTGGGATATTGAAGAGGTGGGTTGTCAGGCCCGTGAGCAATTTCTCTCTCGGTGAGAGAATTGTTGGGAATTGATTTCCTGAAGGTGCCAAATTGCAGCTACAAGACTCTGAGACTTCATGTATGGTCTGTTACTGAAGCCCTGGAAGGGAAGTGGGGCAGTTGAAGGACTATTGAGTAGAGAAGGGGCACACTTCCTGGGGTGGGACATGCATGTGGGGAATGAGAGATTGTAGGTTGTTATTTTGAGTAGGCACCTGTGACAAAGTCTTTCTTGTTTTCCATGAGCCATCAGCCTGGTTAGGAACCCTTTACCCGGGTGGAGTTTAGTCCCAGCTTGAGGGTGACTCACTATTGAGAGTGATGAATAGTGTGGTATAAGGCTAGGAGGTTCATGGAAGGTCTGCACGCAGTTGGTGATATTCTTACCAAGATAAGTGTCAACTGTGTGATAAATTTACATGTTGCATTATTATTTCAGTGTTTATTTTTATTGGTATTGTTGTATATGTTCCATGTATGTGTTTACTGTTATTTCAGTGTGAATCTGTGTATTTACATATGTTTGGTATGTTTACGTTTTATATATAACACTTTCGGAAGAGTTATGTGTGTATATATTTTAATTGCATGCAGTTTGAAAAATGTATGTGGCATAGTACAGTTAGATGTTGGGTATGTTACAATATGTTCCGCAGAGAGAATAAAAGAGTTTTTTGGTGTAGTGTGGCCCAGCCTGGGTGGTTGGGGACATTAAAAAATGGTATCAAAGCTAAGTAAAGTGTCTAAGTAGTGAAGTTACCCAGCCTATTGGTGGTCGGGTATGTTATAGATGCTATAAAAACATCAACACTTTCATTATACATGTGGATCCTTTTGATCTCTTCCTAGACATGTTTTAGAATATTATCTTTAGATTTATATCTTGTAGCAACCCATTGCATCAAATTAGATTTGACATTATTCAACGATTATGTACATTGGACACTAGTTTAGGTCCCTACACTATCTTCATATCTCCTCCATTAACTTTTAATCAAATTTTGAAACTGCTTTTGCTTTAACCAAGTGGAATTGAGTTTAAATGGGGTGGGNTCATCCATGAGCATGCACACACCCATTGAGCTATCCTTCGTATCTTCATGATTGTACCTGAACTTGTATCCATAGCCATACATGTTTGTGTAGCTGGTTAGCTGGGGATTTGGACTGAAGAAGCGGGTTTTCGGGCCCGTGGGATACTGAAGAAGCGGGTTTCCATGCCCATGGGATATTGAAGAGGTGGATTGTCAGGCCCATGAGCAATTTCTCTCTCGGTGAGAGAATTGTTGGGAATTGATTTCCTGAAGGTGCCAAATTGCAGCTACAAGACTCTGAGACTTCATGTATGTTCTGTTACTGAAGCCCTGGAAGGGAAGTGGGGCAGTTGAAGGACTATTGAGCAGAGAAGGGGCACACTTCCTGGGGTGGGACATGCATGTGGGGAATGAGAGATTGTAGGTTGTTAGTTTGAGTAGGCACCTGTGACAAAGTCTTTCTTGTTTTCCATGAGCCATCAGCCTGGTTAGGAACCCTTTACCCGGGTGGAGTTTAGTCCTAGCTTGAGGGTGACTCACTATTGAGAGTGATGAATAGTGTGTTATAAGGCTAGGAGGTTCATGGAAGGTCTGCACGCAGTTGGTGATATTCTTACCAAGATAAGTGTCAACTGTGTGATAAATTTACATGTTGCATTATTATTTCAGTGTTTATTTTTATTGGTATTGTTGTATATGTTCCATGTATGTGTTTACTGTTATTTCAGTGTGAATCTGTGTATTTACATATGTTTGGTATGTTTACGTTTTATATATAACACTTTCGGAAGAGTTATGTGTGTATATATTTTAATTGCATGCAGTTTGAAAAATGTATGTGGCATAGTACAGTTAGATGTTGGGTATGTTACAATATGTTCCGCAGAGAGAATAAAAGAGTTYTTTGGTGTAGTGTGGCCCAGYCTGGGTGGTTGGGGACATTAAAAAATGGTATCAAAGCTAAGTAAAGTGTCTAAGTAGTGAAGTTACCCAGCCTATTGGTGGTCGGGTATGTTAYAGATGCTAYAAAAACATCAACACTTTCATTATACATGTGGATCCTTTTGRTCTCTTCCTAGACATGTTTTAGAATATTATCTTTAGATTTATATCTTGTAGCAACCCATTGCATCAAATTAGATTTGACATTATTCAACGATTATGTACATTGGACACTAGTTTAGGTCCCTACACTATCTTCATATCTCCTCCATTAACTTTTAATCAAATTTTGAAACTGCTTTTGCTTTAACCAAGTGGAATTGAGTTTAAATGGGGTGGGRGTTCATTACTTAACTCTAGTTGAAGAAAGACRGGCCAATGATTTGAGCCACCACCACTKCCTATTGAAATATTGTAACYTCAAAGAATATTCTAATTATATTTGAGTTATTATCTTATAGATCAAATCCCCTTTTGTGGATTGATCATGTCGGGTCTTGTATAAGATCAAATCCCCTTTTGTGGATTGGTCAAACTACATTTGTATGGTGGTATTTGTAAAGTCGGCCCCTGGTGTTTATAAAGTGGTTTTAACCACTTCTAGGAGAAGTCAACCCCACTAAGTGAAGTGACATAACCCTAGCGCCTCCTCAACTATTATTTATATGTGAGGATGGTGCCTCACTTGTACACACTCACACTCACTCATCTAGTACGCATATCTTGAAGGAAGTTGCATATTCAGGAGGAAGGAGAAGAGAGGTGCATGTTCATTCTTGGTTTATTCTTTATCTTTTGGTATTTGTCTTGGCATATTATTGGAAATCTATTATTGAGTAAGTTTTTGTTGGGTTTTCTCCCCCATGAGAGTTTCCCAAGATAAAATGTTGCATACCTTGTGAATGTGTTTCTTTCAGTGATCCACTTTATGTTGTTGTTTTGGAAATGCATTGAATGCTCATGTAATTTGGAAATAACCTAATAACAACAGCAAAAACTTAACATGGTATCAGAGCTTGATTGAATAGAGCATGTTTCGCTGGGTATCCAAAAACATCATTGTTGTTGTAAAAGAAAATTAGGGCTTTTTACTGAAGAGGAATTTTTGACCAAAATCTATCTTGGGAAGTGTGCCCTACCCTAACGCATATTTTGGCAGCTTGAGCGAACTTTTTCAGTGGCCAGATTCTTCAGAGAGTGAAACCCTAGTTTTGACTGGTACCAGGAAACCAGAACCAGTACTAGAAGTACCATTCCATAATTGCACAGGTCAAGTTTTAGGGGGTAAAACTTGGAATTTTTTGAAACAATCAGCCCCAACAAACTCACCTCAGACCAGTGCATCTACTGGTAAGCTCAGTTTCAATATTTCAGCAATTTTATTTTCTGGTCATTTTCCTAGCTCCAGGTCAAGATGTCTGCAAGCACCAAGCTTTTTGACAAGCTAGAAGGTGTGGAAAATATAAGTGCCTGGAAGTACAGAATTGGACTCATTATTGAAGAGAATGACCTTGAAAATTTCATAAAAGAAAATGTATCGGAACCTGAAGAAGAGGCAGCCAAAGAGAAGTACAAGAAGAATATGATTAAGGCTAAAAGAATAATTGGAGATTCCATTAAATACCACTTGATCCCTCAAGTGTCTTCTAAGAATACCCCAAAATATATGTTTGATTACCTAACCATAATGTATGAATGAAATAACATCAACCGGAAGATGAACTTGAGAACCCAACTCAAGAATACAAAGATGCAAAGAGAACAAGCAGTTCAAGACTATTTCTCTAGGGTTTCTCAATTCAAGGAATAGTTAGAGGAAATTGGAGATAACTTATATTAATATGAACTCGTGATCATAACTCTTAATGGTCTCACGAGACCTTGGGATTCCTTCATCCAAACTATTTGTGCAAGAAAAGAGAAACTCCAATTTGACAGTTTATGGGAAGAATGTGTTCAAGAAGAAGCAAGACTGGCCAACCAAGAAGCCATCATATTAAGAGATGAATATCAAGCCCTAGTTGCTCATGCTAAAGGAGGAAAGAAAAAGTCTCATTTTCAAAAGGAGACCCACTTTCATAAAGAATCTCACTCTCCAAAGAGATTCCATAAATATCATAAGGGTCAAAGAAAGGGAAAATAATTCTCCTCTTATCAATGTTATCATCGTGATAAGATGGGACACATTGCTAAGAAATATCCTGCCAAAAGAGAAGAATACAAAAGGAGAAATAACAAAATACATCATGCCCATGCAACTGAAGATCATGAGCCACCCAAGAAGTTAACTAAAGAAGAGATTGAAGATTATGTTTTGTTTTCTGCCCTCTTGGGATCTGTGACACCTGGAGAGGATACTTGGCTAATAGATAGTGGTGCCTCTAAGCACATGACAGGTCAGAAAGACATTCTATCTAGCCTTATGGAAAAGGACTTCCCCTAGAAAGTTTCACTTGGAGATGATTATCAGTACCCTAATAAGGAATGGGAGAATCTACCTATAAAATTCATTCAGGAACTCCGATGAGAATCAAGGATGTAGTCTACATACCAGGTTTGACAAAGAACTTAATTTCTATTTCATCCCTAGATAAGAAAGGTTTCAGGGTTGCATTCTTCGATGGTGAAGTTCTTATGTGGTCTAAAGGAAAAAATATAGAAGATGCAGTTGTTATTGGAACATAAGTTGTTTTGTACAAGTTAAAAGGTCACGCAGATGTAGCCTTGACTCACTCTACTGAAAGTCCTTATGAAATTTGGCATAGAAGACTAGCCCACATCAACTACAAAGCCTTACCATGTTTAAGAATGGTATTTATAGGTTTACCAAAATTAAAGGTTGACCATGAAGGTGTATGCAAAGGATGTGCACAAGGAAAGAACATAAAGAATTATTTTCCAAAGAGCGACAGTAAAGAAGAAGGGATTTTGGAGCTTATCCACTCAGATGTATGCAGTCCAATGCCATCAACCTCTCTAAGAAGGTATGTATACTAAGTATCCTTTATTGATGATTACTCTTGTAAGACTTGGGTTTATTTCTTGAAGTCAAAAGATGAAGTACTTGGAAGGTTCGAGGAATTCAAAGCCTTGGTAGAAAACCTCTCCGAAAGGAAAATCAAGATACTCAGGTCAGACAATGGAGGAGAGTACACCTCAAATGAATTTGGAAGTTTTTGCAGAGATGTTGGGATTAAGAGTGAGCTCACCACTCCCTATAACCATCAACAAAATGGTGTAGTAGAAAGAAAGAATACAACAATTATGGAAATAGTAAAGACTGTGATTCACAATCAACATCTTCCAATGCACTTTTGGGCTAAAGCAGCAAGAACAATAGTATATGTCCAAAACAGATTATCCCATAGTGCACTTGGATTCAAAACTCCCAAAGAAATGTTCACCAGAAAGAAGTTAGAAGTAAGACATATCAAAATATTTGGTTGTCTAGTATTTATACACATTCCAAAAGAAAAGAGAACTAAGTTGATCCTTAAGGAAAGAAGGGAATATTTGTTGGATACTGTGAGGTCTCTAAGGCCTTCAGAATTTACATACGAGGCTATCATCATATTGATATCAATAGAGATGTAACCTTTGATGAATATGAAGAACTCAAAATATCAAGGAAATGTTAGCTTGAATAATTATATGAGTAAGAACCTGTAGCTCCCAGAGTTGCAGAACCCGTGAAGGAAATTATAGTTAACCTTGATGACGGGATTCCAGAAGCTCATGATATCCTAGAATCTAAAGAACCTCCCCGTATGAAAATCTCTCACAAGAGAAAGCTAGCCTATGTGAGAGAACTTATTAAAAATACAAAGAAGTATGGTTCCCCAGAAGGAACCATGAGACAAAGCAAGAAACCTAATCTATTCTCTAGTTATATGGCCTTGATGTGTGATCTCATAGAAAATGAACCTACTTGCTTTGAGTAAGTCATTCAGAAGAAAGAATGGATGGACACCATGATAGAAGTGTATATAGAACAACCACAAGGGTTTGAATTTGAAGATAGAAAGACTAATGTTTGCAGGTTGAAGAAATATGTGTACAGGTTAAAGCAAGCTCCTAGAGCTTGGTATGGCAGAATTGATAGTTTCCTGACAAGCTTGAGATTTACTAAGCTTAAAATCGATTCTAACCTATACTTGAAGGTTATGAATGATCAACTAGTTATATTGCTAATATATGTGAATGATTTATTCCTGACTGGAGAAGAAAAGTTCATCACAGATTGCAAGAAGAAGCTTGTTGTAGAATTTGAGATGAAAGACATAAGCTTGATGCATTATTTCTTAGGTCTTGAAGTTTGGCAGAGCCCAGAGAATATATTTCTTAACCAAGTGAAGTATGCAATTGAAATATTGAAGAGATTTGACATGTTGGAATTTAAATCCATGAACATACCCATGCAAACGAATTTGAAGCTCCTGGTTGATAGTTTGTGAGNGCCAAAAGAGAAGAATACAAAAGGAGAAATAACAAAATACATCATGCCCATGCAACTGAAGATCATGAGCCACCCAAGAAGTTAACTAAAGAAGAGATTGAAGATTATGTTTTGTTTTCTGCCCTCTTGGGATCTGTGACACCTGGAGAGGATACTTGGCTAATAGATAGTGGTGCCTCTAAGCACATGACAGGTCAGAAAGACATTCTATCTAGCCTTATGGAAAAGGACTTCCCCTAGAAAGTTTCACTTGGAGATGATTATCAGTACCCTAATAAGGAATGGGAGAATCTACCTATAAAATTCATTCAGGAACTCCGATGAGAATCAAGGATGTAGTCTACATACCAGGTTTGACAAAGAACTTAATTTCTATTTCATCCCTAGATAAGAAAGGTTTCAGGGTTGCATTCTTCGATGGTGAAGTTCTTATGTGGTCTAAAGGAAAAAATATAGAAGATGCAGTTGTTATTGGAACATAAGTTGTTTTGTACAAGTTAAAAGGTCACGCAGATGTAGCCTTGACTCACTCTACTGAAAGTCCTTATGAAATTTGGCATAGAAGACTAGCCCACATCAACTACAAAGCCTTACCATGTTTAAGAATGGTATTTATAGGTTTACCAAAATTAAAGGTTGACCATGAAGGTGTATGCAAAGGATGTGCACAAGGAAAGAACATAAAGAATTCTTTTCCAAAGAGCAGCAGTAAAGAAGAAGGGATTTTGGAGCTTATCCACTCAGATGTATGCAGTCCAATGCCATCAACCTCTCTAAGAGGGTATGTATACTAAGTATCCTTTATTGATGATTACTCTTGTAAGACTTGGGTTTATTTCTTGAAGTCAAAAGATGAAGTACTTGGAAGGTTCAAGGAATTCAAAGCCTTGGTAGAAAACCTCTCCGAAAGGAAAATCAAGATACTCAAGTCAGACAATGGAGGAGAGTACACCTCAAATGAATTTGGAAGTTTTTGCAGAGATGTTGGGATTAAGAGTGAGCTCACCACTCCCTATAACCATCAACAAAACGGTGTAGCAGAAAGAAAGAATAGAACAATTATGGAAATAGTAAAGACTATGATTCACAATCAAGATCTTCCAATGCACTTTTGGGCTAAAGCAGCAAGAACAATAGTATATGTCCAAAACAGATTATCCCATAGTGCACTTGGATTAAAAACTCCCAAAGAAATGTTCACCAGAAAGAAGTTAGAAGTAAGACATATCAAAATATTTGGTTGTCTAGTATTTATACGCATTCCAAAAGAAAAGAGAACTAAGTTGATCCTTAAGGAAAGAAGGGAATATTTGTTGGATACTGTGAGGTCTCTAAGGCCTTCGGAATTTACATACGAGGCTATCATCATATTGATATCAATAGAGATGTAACCTTTGATGAATATGCATAACTCAAAAGATCAAGGAAATGTTAGCTTGAAGAAGTATATGAGTAAGAACCTGTAGCTCCCAGAGTTGCAGAACCCGTGAAGGAAATTATAGTTAACCTTGATGACGGGATTCCAGAAGCTCGTGATATCCTAGAATCTAAAGAACCTCCCCGTATGAAAATCTCTCACAAGAGAAAGCTAGCCTAGGTGAGAGAACTTATTAAAAATACAAAGAAGTATGGTTCCCCAGAAGGAACCATGAGACAAAGTAAGAAACCTAATCCATTCTCTAGTTATATGGCCTTGATGTGTGATCTCATAGAAAATGAACCTACTTTCTTTGAGGAAGTCATTCAGAAGAAAGAATGGATGGACACCATGATAGAAGTGTATATAGAACAACCACAAGGGTTTGAATTTGAATATAGAAAGACTAATGTTTGCAGGTTGAAGAAATATGTGTACAGGTTAAAGCAAGCTCCTAGAGCTTGGTATGGCAGAATTGATAGTTTCCTGACAAGCTTGAGATTTACTAAGCTTAAAATCGATTCTAACCTATACTTGAAGGTTATGAATGATCAACTAGTTATATTGCTAATATATGTGAATGATTTATTCCTGACTGGAGAAGAAAAGTTCATCACAGATTGCAA
>JZKD02S1977597.1:265509-287250 GCA_000966675.3 Picea glauca | reverse complement strand
ACGTAAGCCATATCAAAATATTTGGTTGTCTAGTATTTATACACATTACAAAAGAAAAGAGAACTAAGTTGATCCTTCAGGAAAGAAGGGAATATTTGTTGGATATTGTGAGGTCTCTAAGGCCTTCAGAATTTACATACCAGGTTACCATCATATTGATATCAATAGAGATATAACCTTTGATGAATATACAGCACTCAAAAGATCAAGGAAATGCTAGCTTGAAGAAGTATATGAATAAGAACTTGTAGCTCCCAGAGTTGCAGAACCCGTGAAGGAAATTATAGTTAACCTTGATGATGGGATTCCAGAAGCTCATGATATGCTATAATCTCAAGAACCTCCCCATATGAAAATCTCTCACAAGAGAAAGCCATCTTGGGTGAGAGAACTTATTCAAGATGCAGAGAAGTATGGTTCCCCAAAAGGAACCATGAGACAAAGCAAGAAACCTAATCCATTCCCTAGCTATATGGCCTTGATGTGTGATCTCATAGAAAATGAACCTTCTTACTTTGAGGAAGTCATTCAGAAGAAAGAATGGATGGACACCATGACAAAAGTGTATATAGAACAACCACAAGGGTTTGAATTTGAAGATAGAAAGACTAATGTTTGCAGGTTGAAGAAATATGTGTACGGGTTAAAGCAAGCTTCTAGAGCTTGGTATGGAAGAATTGATAGTTTCTTGACAAGCTTGGGCTTTACTAAGCGTAAAATCATTTCTAACCTATACTTCAAGGTTATGAATGATCAGCCAGTTATATTGTTAATATATGTGAATGATTTATTCCTAACTGGAGAAGTAAAGCTCATCACAAATTGCAAGAAGAAGCTTGTTGTAGAATTTGAGATGAAAGACATAGGCCTGATGCATTATTTCTTAGGTCTTGAAGTTTGGTAGAGCCCAGAGAAAGATATTCCTTAACCAAGGGAAGTATGCAAGACGTGTATATGGTGGATCCAAGACGTGTTCACCTTGTACTTGTAAAGCATGTGATGAGATACATGATCCAGGTTGATATTAGCAACCACCCACCTATTCCAACTAGCTCCTTGTGTCCATTTTGATTTAGCACGCCTTTCTATACTACTTTATAATTGTGATTTCTACACTGCTTGGGCTATCTGAATCCTCACACATTCTCTAGGTGGATACAGGTGGCCTCTCGCCTAATCGAACTGGATTATTTTGTATGTTCATGTCAGCACATCTTGTTGTACTTACAGGGATGTTCCGGGGTCCTAAACATTGTTTTTTTTACTCACCACAGTCAGACTATAAACAGATTTAGATTTTGATGGCGGAATGTGTAGTTCTCCAAAATACCTTTCCAATGAGCTTTCATGCACCTAAAATGGAGGCCGTATGCAAAAGTTACAACCCTAGGAAGTTGAGGTACCAAATTACACCAATTTACCCATAGGGCCCACATGACTTTTGGTGTTTCATCTTCTAGGGTTAGGTTTTTGGATGTCTACGGTTTTGGAATTCATGAGTAATATGGAAAGGGCTTTTGGAGCCTCATTGTAATCCATTCTTCTTAGACCGATGCGCATAGCCGCCACATCTCTTCTCAGAGATAGCTACCACTATTCGAGCAAGTTTCAGTTCTGCAATTTTACAGTTTCAGCCTATTTCATTATTTAATAGAAGATATTGTTCACTGGATATTTGTGTTATTCTTCTTATCTTTGTGTTTATTGTATTCAGTATGTTAATCAGTTCGTTCTTCTCCTAAATCCATATCAGTGGTATCAGAGAGATCTGCTCTTCATTTATTTTTAATTGTGGATGTTCCCGACAAGGTCTGGGTACAAGAAGTTGGGACTCGAACCAATCGAGCCATTACCAGATCGATCGCGCCGAGACCGACAACAACCTATGGGAGATGAAAAGAAAGATGATGGAGTATGATATCCTATTAAAATGTTGCTCAAGGAATCCCTCGTGTGACAAAGGAACGAAATGATGGACAACTTCACGCAGATCCTTCGATGGTTGCCCACGGGAGAAGCATCTTCATCAAGCGGCCATGCAACCCCATTCAAGGTACAAGTAAATTTTGATATTCCATTATTTTAAGGACTGATAGATGCTGATGTTGTAGATAAATGGTGAATCTGCTCAAATGATATTTTTCGGTCCACAATTTTTCCGATAGGGAAAAGATCACTTTTGCACTCCTCAAGGTCGTCCCCCATGTTAAATACTGGTGGGATACTTACTCTGAGAAAAGGGCCATGGAGGAATCTGTAATTTTTGTGGTGGCCCCTACATGGGATTCCTTCTGGGACTCCATTAAAGAGCAGTACTACCATGTTGGAAGCTACGAGGACCAGTACACCAGATGGACCACCCTACGTCAAGAAAGGGACCAGACAGTACCAAACTTCGCCAATAATTTCCATACCCTACGCACCAGATTGGGTATCAAAGATGTTGAGCATCATATGGTCCTCAAATACCATGGTTGTTTGCATAGATACATTCAAACATAAATGGAGTTCCTGGACATCGCTTCATTATGCACAGATTATAGATATGATGTCAAGATCGAGCAGAAATTTGAGCAGAAACAGAGAGAGTTTGGATCTGCAAACCCCTCACATTCGAAGCAGGGCAAAGGAAACCCCAACCCACATAGCAAGGGACCAATTCGATATGGCATCCATCAGGATAATCTGTCCAAGCCACAACATAAGAAGGGCAATGAGAAGTCGAAGAAGCACATGGGAAAATGGTGTGAGTACCATAAAAGTCCTTGGCACAACACCGACGAATGTCCCTCCAAGCAGTCCCTCATGGCTGAGTTGAAGGATTCTGAGTCAGAGGTTGATTCTGATTCCAAGTCAATTCCTAAAGGAGGGAAGCAAATTATCGATGCTGAACCTAGTGTTACGGTCGCTACCACCAAAGTCTGGCCAAGAGAACCAGAACAACAAGAGGAAGGCGAATGCCTCTTTCAATCACAGATGTGGTTCACGGGGGCTCCGATCCATTTCATGGTTGAAAACGGTAGTCAGATGAACCTGACTTCAGCAGAGGTAGTCAAGCAGCTGAACCTGCCAATGACACTGTACCTGAATCCCTACACCATTGGTTGGCTTTGTCAAGGAAGAGATCTTATTGTCAGCCAACAATGTCGTCTGCCCTACAGCATCAAGCCTTTCAAAGATAAGGTATTGTGTGATATTGCTCCCCTTGAAGTTTGTGATGTTCTTTTAGGACAACCATATTTGTGGAAGCGTCATGTTGTGTATGGGTCTAGATCCTGCAGTGTTATTATTACTTTGGGTAGACAATTGTACAGGATCCCAGAGGTGGCACCGCCTACTGTTATTTCTTTAATCTCTGCTAAACAATGCAGTAAGGTCATTTCACGGACTGGGAAGTTCGTCTTCTTTACGATTCGTCCTCACAGTAAGAAGAAGGTCATCACCACATCTATGGCCTCTACACAATGCCTCTCTTTGCAGCAGAAGCAAGTGGATGGGATCATGGAAGAATACAGAGACATCTTCGCCTCACCTATAGGGGTCTCGAGAAACTGTCAAGTCAAGCATCCAATTGATCTGACCCCCGACGCACCTCTACCTAATGGACCAATATATCGGAACTCACTGATGGAGAATGACGAAATCAGGCATCAAATCCAAGAGATTCTTCAAAAGAGGAACATCAAACCCAGCTCCTCCCCTTGCGGAAGCCCGATTGTATTGGTGCAGAGGAAGGACGGGACTTGGCAACTCTACATTGATTACAGAGCATTAAGTAAAATCATGGTCAGGAACCGCTACCCCATTCCCAGGATTGATGACCTTCTTGACCAACTCAAGGGGTAAAATTTCTTCAACAAGATTGACCTGAAGTCTGGCTACCACCAGGTTCCCATCGAACCAACTGATGTCTAAAAGACAACCTTAAAGTCTAAATAAGGTCTCTACGAATGGCTAGTCATGCCCTTTGGCTTAACAAATGCACCTGCCACTTTCATGAGGTTGATGGACGATGTATTGAGACCTTTCACCAACTCCTTTGTGGTCGTATATTTGGATGACATCCTCATCTTCACCAGAACATGGGAGGAGCACATGAGGCATATTCAGCAGGTTTTGAGCACTCTGCGACAGCACAAGCTTTCTGCCAACTTGGAAAAATTCTCTTTTGGCATAAACAGGGTCCAATACCTGGGCTACATTGTTGATGAGCATGGGGTACATGTTTATCCATCTAAGATACAATTCATTCATGATTGTCCATCCCCGACCACACTGACCGATCTTCGGAGCTTCTCGGGACTAGCCAATTTCTACCGACGGTTCGTGTTGGGATTCTCCCATATTGCATGGGCCCTCAGTCAAGTGACAAGGGGTGGTGATAGGGCCAATTTCATGTGGGGGAAGGAGAAGTAACGAGCATTCGATGATCTGAAACATCGTTTGTGCTCATCTCCAGTACTCTCCTTGCCTGATCTGCAACAACCATTCGAGATTGAGACTGATGCATCTAACTATGTTGTGGGCGTAGTTCTCACTCAGCACAGGCATCTGGTGGCATACCATAGTGAAACACTCTCTGATATTGTCCGGAAATACCCCACCTATGACAAGGAAATGTATTCCATTCTACAAGACTATTTTCAATGGAAACATTACATTCTAGGAAGAGGCAATCATACACACTGATCACAAGCCTCTGCAGTTCATACAGACAGGAAATTGTAGAATGACCGCCATCAGAAGTGGTCCACCTACCTGTAGCAGTTCCATCTCAACATCAAGTATAAAACAGGTATCTCCAATTGTGTTGTTGACTGCCTCAATCGGCCTCCTGTGGTTGCATTCACCACTGTGCTCCATTCCTGTGGACATGAAACATCGAAGTGGCCCCAACTTTACCAGCAAGATCCAGAATTATCCACCACATATCAACTCTTGGGTATAGGCAGCACTATCACTAATTTTCACATTCAGGACGGACTCTTATGCCACCTGGGCCATCTATGTGTTCCTACAAGCGAGCATGCAAAGTTGATTTGGGAAGCCCACTACAATCGAGTGGCAAGACATTTTGGCGTAGAGAAAACTGTGGTCATTCTTCATAAACATTTTTATTGGCCAAAACTTCAACAAGACATCAGCAAGTATATAAAATATTGCACTACCTACGCCATTTCTAAGCCATCCATCAAGAAGCAAGGCTTATACACCCCTCTTCCTATTCCTAAGAAGCCATGGGAATCCATCTCCATGGATTACATGTCTAGTTTGTTGTTCACCAAGCACAAAAATGACTGTGTGTTTGTGGTCGTTGATCAGTTTTTGAAGATGGCCATCCTCACAGCCTGTAAGAAGAATTTCACAGTGGCAGATACTACCAATCTCTTCTTCGAACGAGTTTGGGTCCACTTTAGGATACCACAGACCATCATCTCCGACCAAGACAGCAAGTTCCTCATCACCTTTTAGTCAAGTCTCTGTTGGACACCAAGATCAAAAAATCCACTGCTTTCCACCCCAAAACCAATGGCCAAATCAAGGTCGTGAATCGGATGATTGTGCACATCTTGCACATGTACAATTCTAAGCATCCCTGTACATGGGATGAGATTCTCCCATATGTCCAACAGAGTTACAACAGGGCTCTCCATAGTTCCACCGACCATAGCTCATTTCAGGTCGGTCTAGGATTCCAACCTTTCAGACCCATGGATGTTGCACTTCCTCTTGCCACCGCATAGATAGACTCTTCCCCTGATCATTATACGATCGACAAAGCCACCAGATTCATTAAGCGGATTCAACACATCTGCCAACAGGTCCAGGAGATTTTGAAGAAATCCAATGCTAAGTACAAGCAGTGCCATGATCAACTGAGGGTACCACACCAGTTTTAGGTTGGCGACAAATTATGGTTACATTTGCAGAAGGACCGTCTCATCGGGCCCCATCGGAAGCTTCGCCCACTTAGTTATGGGCCTTCCACTATCACCAAGGCTATGGGTAGCAATGCTTTTGAACTCAACACTCTGCCCTTCCTTGGTCTGCATCCAGTATTCAATGTGGACCTCCTTCAACCATATTTTCCACCGTTATTGGACACCTCTAAGATCGTCAAACAACTGACACCAACAGAGCTCAACCCAAACTGCATGGAACAAGAATCCACTGATCATATAGTGGATACACAGGTCAAGGGCACTCGCCAGCAGCGGATCCAACTTTATTGGGTTGTCAAAGTAGGGCAACTCCTACACCAAGGCAAGTGGCTCACCCGGGGCCAAATCCAGTAGAACTTTCCTCACCTGATGGGGGAACTCAACGCAATGGAGACCATTGCTTCCTAAGGGGGAGGATTGATCTAGGTGGATATTGGTGGCCACCCACCTATTCCAATTGGATCCTCGTGTCTGTTTTTTTATTCAGAACGTCTTTCGGTACTGCTTTATAATTGTGAGTTCTACACTTCGTGGGTTGTTTGAAGCCTCACACATTATCCAAGTGGATACAGGTGGCCTCTCACCTAATCCAACTGTCTTGTTTTGTATGTTTTCATGTCAACACATCTTGTTATACTTCCAGGGTTGTTTTGGGGCCCTAAACGTTGTTTTTTTTTACTCGCCACAATCAGTCTGTAGATGGAGTTAGAGTTTGATAGCAGAATGTGTAGTTCTCTGAAATACCTTTCCAACGGGCTATCATGCGCCTAAAACATAGGTCGTATGAAAAAGTTATGACCCTATGAAGTTGAGGTACCAAATTACACCAATTTACCCACAGGGCCCGCATTAATTTTGGTGTTTCACCTTCTAGGGTTAGGTTTTTGGATGTATAAGGTTTTGGCATTCATGAGTAATATGAAAAGGGCCTTTGGAGCCTCATTGTAATCCATTCTTCTCATATGGATGCACGTAGAAGCCACATCTCTTCTCAGAGATAGCTACCACCATTCGAGCAAGTTTCAGTTCTGCATTTTTACAGTTTCGGCCTATTTCATTATTTAATAGAAGATATTGTTCACTAGATATTTGTGTTATTCTTCCTATCTCTGTGTTTATTGTATTCAGTCTGTTAATCAGTTTGTTCCGCTCCTAAATACAGATCAATACCTTAAGGGTACATTGGATTATGGTCTGTGTTATACTGGAGATCATGACTTCAAACTATATGGTTGCACTGATTCAGATTGGGCTGGAAGTGCTTCAAACTTGAAGAGCACTTCAGGATGTTGTTTCAGTTTGGGGTCAGCCATGACTTCATGGCAAAGCAAGAAGCAATCGAGTATTTCTCTTAGCATGGCAGAAGTGGAGTACATTGTAGAATGTTCCGCCAGTTGTGAAGCCATATGGCTTCAGAAGTTGTTGACAGGTCTGCTTGATCTAGAGATGGAAGCCACCGTGATTCTATGTGATAACCATAGTTGTATAAAGATAACGGAGAACCCAGTGTTCCATGATAAGTCAGAGCACATAGAGATCCAATATCACTACATTCGTGATATGGTGCAGAGGGGATTTGTAAAGCTCCAATATGTTGGCATAGATGAGCAGGTTGCAGATGTGTTGACCAAGCCTTTGTCTCATGTGAAGTTTGAGTACTTCCAAGACAAGATTGGTGTTGTCCGAAAGGACCTCCCTTGAAAGGGGGAGTGATGTTGATGATACTATGGTATCCTAACAAACAGCGGGTANATTACACCAATTTACCCATAGGGCCCACATGACTTTTGGTGTTTCATCTTCTAGGGTTAGGTTTTTGGATGTCTAGGTTTTTGGAATTCATGAGTAATATGGAAAGGGCTTCTGGAGCCTCATTGTAATCCATTCTTCTTAGACCGATGCGAGTAGCAGCCACATCTCTTCTCAGAGATAGCTACCACCATTCGAGCAAGTTTCAGTTCTGCAATTTTACAGTTTCAGCCTATTTCATTATTTAATAGAAGATATTGTTCACTGGATATTTGTGTTATTCTTCTTATCTCTGTGTTTATTGTATTCAGTATGTTAATCAGTTCGTTCTTCTCCTAAATCCATATCAGTGGTATTAGAGAGATCTGCTCTTCATTTATTTTTAATTGTGGATGTTCCCGACAAGGTCTGGGTACAAGAAGTTGGGACTCGAACCAATCGAGCCATTACCGGATCGATCGCGCCGAGACCGACAACAACCTATGGGAGATGAAAAGAAAGATGATGGAGTATGATATCCTATTAAAATGTTGCTCGAGGAATCCCTCGTGTGACAAAGGAACGAAATGATGGACAACTTCACGCAGATCCTTCGATGGTTGCCCACGAGAGAAGCATCTTCATCAAGCGGCCATGCAACCCCATTCAAGGTACAAGTAAATTTTGATATTCCATTATTTTAAGAACTGATAGATGCTGATGTTGTAGATAAATGGTGAATCTGCTCGAATGATATTTTTCGGTCCACAATTTTTCCGATAGGGAAAAGATCACTTTTGCACTCCTCAAGGTCGTTCCCCATGTTAAAGACTGTGGGATACTTACTCTGAGAAAAGGGCCATGGAGGAATCTGTAATTTTTGTGGTGGCCCCTACATGGGATTCCTTCTGGGACTCCATTAAAGAGAAGTACTACCATGTTGGAAGCTACGAGGACCAGTACACCAGATGGACCACCCTACGTCAAGAAAGGGACCAGACAGTACCAAACTTCACCAATAATTTCCATACCCTACGCACCAAATTCGGTATCAAAGATGTTGAGCATCATATGGTCCTCAAATACCGTGGTTGTTTGTATAGATACATTCAAACATAAATGGAGTTCCTGGACATCGCTTCATTATGCACGGCTTATAGATATGATGTCAAGATCGAGCAGAAACAGAGAGAGTTTGGATCTGCAAACCCCTCACATCCGAAGCAGGGCAAAGGAAACCCCAACCCACACAGCAAGGGAACAATTCGATATGGCATCCATCAGGATAATATGTCCAAGCCACAACATAAGAAGGGCAATGAGAAGTCGAAGAAGCACATGGGAAAATGGTGTGAGTACCATAAAAGTCCTTGGCACAACACCGACGAATGTCCCTCCAAGCAATCCCTCATGGTTGAGTTGAAGGATTCTGAGTCAGAGGTTGATTCTGATTCCAAGTCAATTCCTAAAGGAGGGAAGCAAATTATCGATGTTGAACCTAGTGCTACGGTCGCTACCACCAAAGTTTGGCCAAGAGAACCAGAACAGCCAGAGGAAGGGGAACGCCTCTTTCACTCACAGATGTGGTTCAAGGGGGCTCCGATTCATTTCATTGTTGAAAACAGTAGTCAGATGAACCTGACTTCAGCAGAGGTAGTCAAGCGGCTGAACCTGCCAACGACACTGCACCTGCATCCCTACACCATTGGTTGGCTTTGTCAAGGAAGAGATCTTATTGTCAGCCAACAATGTCGTCTGCCCTACAACATCAAGCCTTTCAAAGATAAGGTATTGTGTGATATTGCTCCCCTTGAAGTTTTTGATGTTCTTTTAGGACAACCATATTTGTGGAAGCGTCATGTTGTGTATGAGTCTAGATCCCGCAGTGTTATTATTACTTTGGGTAGACAATTGTACAGGATCCCAGAGGTGGCACCGCCTACTGTTATTTCTTTAATCTCTGCTAAACAATGCAGTAAGGTCATTTCACAGACTGGGAATTTCGTCTTCTTTACAATTCGTCCTCACAGTAAGAAGAAGGTCATCGCCACATATGTGGCCTCTACACAATGTCTCTCTTTGCAGCAGAAGCAAGTGGATGGGATCATGGAAGAATACAGAGACATCTTCGCCTCACCTATAGGGGTCTCGAGAAACTGTCAAGTCAAGCATCCAATTGATCTGACCCCCGACGCACCTCTACCTAATGGACCAATATATCGGAACTCACTGATGGAGAATGACGAAATCAGGCATCAAATCCAAGAGATTCTTCAAAAGAGGAACATCAAACCCAGCTCCTCCCCTTGCGGAAGCCCGATTGTATTGGTGCAGAGGAAGGACGGGACTTGGCAACTCTACATTGATTACAGAGCATTAAGTAAAATCATGGTCAGGAACCGCTACCCCATTCCCAGGATTGATGACCTTCTTGACCAACTCAAGGGGTAAAATTTCTTCAACAAGATTGACCTGAAGTCTGGCTACCACCAGGTTCCCATCGAACCAACTGATGTCTAAAAGACAACCTTAAAGTCTAAATAAGGTCTCTACGAATGGCTAGTCATGCCCTTTGGCTTAACAAATGCACCTGCCACTTTCATGAGGTTGATGGACGATGTATTGAGACCTTTCACCAACTCCTTTGTGGTCGTATATTTGGATGACATCCTCATCTTCACCAGAACATGGGAGGAGCACATGAGGCATATTCAGCAGGTTTTGAGCACTCTGCGACAGCACAAGCTTTCTGCCAACTTGGAAAAATTCTCTTTTGGCATAAACAGGGTCCAATACCTGGGCTACATTGTTGATGAGCATGGGGTACATGTTTATCCATCTAAGATACAATTCATTCATGATTGTCCATCCCCGACCACACTGACCGATCTTCGGAGCTTCTCGGGACTAGCCAATTTCTACCGACGGTTCGTGTTGGGATTCTCCCATATTGCATGGGCCCTCAGTCAAGTGACAAGGGGTGGTGATAGGGCCAATTTCATGTGGGGGAAGGAGAAGTAACGAGCATTCGATGATCTGAAACATCGTTTGTGCTCATCTCCAGTACTCTCCTTGCCTGATCTGCAACAACCATTCGAGATTGAGACTGATGCATCTAACTATGTTGTGGGCGTAGTTCTCACTCAGCACAGGCATCTGGTGGCATACCATAGTGAAACACTCTCTGATATTGTCCGGAAATACCCCACCTATGACAAGGAAATGTATTCCATTCTACAAGACTATTTTCAATGGAAACATTACATTCTAGGAAGAGGCAATCATACACACTGATCACAAGCCTCTGCAGTTCATACAGACAGGAAATTGTAGAATGACCGCCATCAGAAGTGGTCCACCTACCTGTAGCAGTTCCATCTCAACATCAAGTATAAAACAGGTATCTCCAATTGTGTTGTTGACTGCCTCAATCGGCCTCCTGTGGTTGCATTCACCACTGTGCTCCATTCCTGTGGACATGAAACATCGAAGTGGCCCCAACTTTACCAGCAAGATCCAGAATTATCCACCACATATCAACTCTTGGGTATAGGCAGCACTATCACTAATTTTCACATTCAGGACGGACTCTTATGCCACCTGGGCCATCTATGTGTTCCTACAAGCGAGCATGCAAAGTTGATTTGGGAAGCCCACTACAATCGAGTGGCAAGACATTTTGGCGTAGAGAAAACTGTGGTCATTCTTCATAAACATTTTTATTGGCCAAAACTTCAACAAGACATCAGCAAGTATATAAAATATTGCACTACCTACGCCATTTCTAAGCCATCCATCAAGAAGCAAGGCTTATACACCCCTCTTCCTATTCCTAAGAAGCCATGGGAATCCATCTCCATGGATTACATGTCTAGTTTGTTGTTCACCAAGCACAAAAATGACTGTGTGTTTGTGGTCGTTGATCAGTTTTTGAAGATGGCCATCCTCACAGCCTGTAAGAAGAATTTCACAGTGGCAGATACTACCAATCTCTTCTTCGAACGAGTTTGGGTCCACTTTAGGATACCACAGACCATCATCTCCGACCAAGACAGCAAGTTCCTCATCACCTTTTAGTCAAGTCTCTGTTGGACACCAAGATCAAAAAATCCACTGCTTTCCACCCCAAAACCAATGGCCAAATCAAGGTCGTGAATCGGATGATTGTGCACATCTTGCACATGTACAATTCTAAGCATCCCTGTACATGGGATGAGATTCTCCCATATGTCCAACAGAGTTACAACAGGGCTCTCCATAGTTCCACCGACCATAGCTCATTTCAGGTCGGTCTAGGATTCCAACCTTTCAGACCCATGGATGTTGCACTTCCTCTTGCCACCGCATAGATAGACTCTTCCCCTGATCATTATACGATCGACAAAGCCACCAGATTCATTAAGCGGATTCAACACATCTGCCAACAGGTCCAGGAGATTTTGAAGAAATCCAATGCTAAGTACAAGCAGTGCCATGATCAACTGAGGGTACCACACCAGTTTTAGGTTGGCGACAAATTATGGTTACATTTGCAGAAGGACCGTCTCATCGGGCCCCATCGGAAGCTTCGCCCACTTAGTTATGGGCCTTCCACTATCACCAAGGCTATGGGTAGCAATGCTTTTGAACTCAACACTCTGCCCTTCCTTGGTCTGCATCCAGTATTCAATGTGGACCTCCTTCAACCATATTTTCCACCGTTATTGGACACCTCTAAGATCGTCAAACAACTGACACCAACAGAGCTCAACCCAAACTGCATGGAACAAGAATCCACTGATCATATAGTGGATACACAGGTCAAGGGCACTCGCCAGCAGCGGATCCAACTTTATTGGGTTGTCAAAGTAGGGCAACTCCTACACCAAGGCAAGTGGCTCACCCGGGGCCAAATCCAGTAGAACTTTCCTCACCTGATGGGGGAACTCAACGCAATGGAGACCATTGCTTCCTAAGGGGGAGGATTGATCTAGGTGGATATTGGTGGCCACCCACCTATTCCAATTGGATCCTCGTGTCTGTTTTTTTATTCAGAACGTCTTTCGGTACTGCTTTATAATTGTGAGTTCTACACTTCGTGGGTTGTTTGAAGCCTCACACATTATCCAAGTGGATACAGGTGGCCTCTCACCTAATCCAACTGTCTTGTTTTGTATGTTTTCATGTCAACACATCTTGTTATACTTCCAGGGTTGTTTTGGGGCCCTAA
The DNA here is from genome assembly GCA_000966675.3 of Picea glauca. Lineage (NCBI taxonomy): Eukaryota > Viridiplantae > Streptophyta > Pinopsida > Pinales > Pinaceae > Picea > Picea glauca. The sequence goes on along the minus strand of JZKD02S1977597.1, from coordinate 274,371 downwards.
ACGTTGTTTTTTTTTACTCGCCACAATCAGTCTGTAGATGGAGTTAGAGTTTGATAGCAGAATGTGTAGTTCTCTGAAATACCTTTCCAACGGGCTATCATGCGCCTAAAACATAGGTCGTATGAAAAAGTTATGACCCTATGAAGTTGAGGTACCAAATTACACCAATTTACCCACAGGGCCCGCATTAATTTTGGTGTTTCACCTTCTAGGGTTAGGTTTTTGGATGTATAAGGTTTTGGCATTCATGAGTAATATGAAAAGGGCCTTTGGAGCCTCATTGTAATCCATTCTTCTCATATGGATGCACGTAGAAGCCACATCTCTTCTCAGAGATAGCTACCACCATTCGAGCAAGTTTCAGTTCTGCATTTTTACAGTTTCGGCCTATTTCATTATTTAATAGAAGATATTGTTCACTAGATATTTGTGTTATTCTTCCTATCTCTGTGTTTATTGTATTCAGTCTGTTAATCAGTTTGTTCCGCTCCTAAATACAGATCAATACCTTAAGGGTACATTGGATTATGGTCTGTGTTATACTGGAGATCATGACTTCAAACTATATGGTTGCACTGATTCAGATTGGGCTGGAAGTGCTTCAAACTTGAAGAGCACTTCAGGATGTTGTTTCAGTTTGGGGTCAGCCATGACTTCATGGCAAAGCAAGAAGCAATCGAGTATTTCTCTTAGCATGGCAGAAGTGGAGTACATTGTAGAATGTTCCGCCAGTTGTGAAGCCATATGGCTTCAGAAGTTGTTGACAGGTCTGCTTGATCTAGAGATGGAAGCCACCGTGATTCTATGTGATAACCATAGTTGTATAAAGATAACGGAGAACCCAGTGTTCCATGATAAGTCAGAGCACATAGAGATCCAATATCACTACATTCGTGATATGGTGCAGAGGGGATTTGTAAAGCTCCAATATGTTGGCATAGATGAGCAGGTTGCAGATGTGTTGACCAAGCCTTTGTCTCATGTGAAGTTTGAGTACTTCCAAGACAAGATTGGTGTTGTCCGAAAGGACCTCCCTTGAAAGGGGGAGTGATGTTGATGATACTATGGTATCCTAACAAACAGCGGGTATCTCCGTTAGGATTTTATATCCTAGGGGATTGATCATCCCTAGGAAGATCCTGAAATTTCGGTAAGGACGGTCTATCAGAGTACATGTGAATGTCTATGCCAGTTGTGGTCAGTAGTGGTATCTCTATTAGGATTTTATATCCTACGGAATCTTATGATTCTTGGGCAGATCTCGAAGGTCCGGTAAGGACGGTCTATCAAAGTACCACGTGGTAGCTTGTTAGGATTTTATATCCCAAGGAATATTATGATTCCTGGGAAGATCCCGAAGGTCCAATAAGGACGGTCTGTCAGAGTACCACAAATATTGTTGTTGATACACCTGACTCTTTTTGTTGCCACATGTTGATGATGGTGTTGCTTCAGCCTCGTGTTGTTGATGTTGTTACTCCAGCTTTATGTTTTCGATGTTTTTGTTCTAGCTTCGTGCTATTAATGTTGATGTTTCAGCTTCATGTTGATGATGATGATCATGTTACTCCAACTCCATGTTCTAAGCGATGATGATATTGATGATGAGAAAAAAATCTAATGATTTATAGACGTGTCAGTCAATGTTCCATATGTTGATGATGATGATGATGCCCTCTCCTTCTCTTGATGATGTTATATTGGGTCATGTCAGTAGAATACCCTTCTCGTTAAGGGGGGGTGTTGAAATATTTTAAATTCAAAGAATATACTAATTATATTTGAGTTATTATCTTATATATCAAATCCCCTTTTGCATATTGATCATGTCAGGTCTTGTATAAGCTCAAATCCCCTTTTGTGGATTGCTCAAACCACATTTTTATGGTGGTATTTGTAAAGTCAGCCCCTAGTGTTCATAAAGTGGTTTTAACCACTTCTAGGAGAAGTCGACCCCACTAAGTGAAGTGACATAACCCTAGTGCCTCCTCAACTAGTATTTATATGTGAGGATGGTNCTCTCTTTGCAGCAGAAGCAAGTGGATGGGATCATGGAAGAATACAGAGACATCTTCGCCTCACCTATAGGGGTCTCGAGAAACTGTCAAGTCAAGCATCCAATTGATCTGACCCCCGACGCACCTCTACCTAATGGACCAATATATCGGAACTCACTGATGGAGAATGACGAAATCAGGCATCAAATCCAAGAGATTCTTCAAAAGAGGAACATCAAACCCAGCTCCTCCCCTTGCGGAAGCCCGATTGTATTGGTGCAGAGGAAGGACGGGACTTGGCAACTCTACATTGATTACAGAGCATTAAGTAAAATCATGGTCAGGAACCGCTACCCCATTCCCAGGATTGATGACCTTCTTGACCAACTCAAGGGGTAAAATTTCTTCAACAAGATTGACCTGAAGTCTGGCTACCACCAGGTTCCCATCGAACCAACTGATGTCTAAAAGACAACCTTAAAGTCTAAATAAGGTCTCTACGAATGGCTAGTCATGCCCTTTGGCTTAACAAATGCACCTGCCACTTTCATGAGGTTGATGGACGATGTATTGAGACCTTTCACCAACTCCTTTGTGGTCGTATATTTGGATGACATCCTCATCTTCACCAGAACATGGGAGGAGCACATGAGGCATATTCAGCAGGTTTTGAGCACTCTGCGACAGCACAAGCTTTCTGCCAACTTGGAAAAATTCTCTTTTGGCATAAACAGGGTCCAATACCTGGGCTACATTGTTGATGAGCATGGGGTACATGTTTATCCATCTAAGATACAATTCATTCATGATTGTCCATCCCCGACCACACTGACCGATCTTCGGAGCTTCTCGGGACTAGCCAATTTCTACCGACGGTTCGTGTTGGGATTCTCCCATATTGCATGGGCCCTCAGTCAAGTGACAAGGGGTGGTGATAGGGCCAATTTCATGTGGGGGAAGGAGAAGTAACGAGCATTCGATGATCTGAAACATCGTTTGTGCTCATCTCCAGTACTCTCCTTGCCTGATCTGCAACAACCATTCGAGATTGAGACTGATGCATCTAACTATGTTGTGGGCGTAGTTCTCACTCAGCACAGGCATCTGGTGGCATACCATAGTGAAACACTCTCTGATATTGTCCGGAAATACCCCACCTATGACAAGGAAATGTATTCCATTCTACAAGACTATTTTCAATGGAAACATTACATTCTAGGAAGAGGCAATCATACACACTGATCACAAGCCTCTGCAGTTCATACAGACAGGAAATTGTAGAATGACCGCCATCAGAAGTGGTCCACCTACCTGTAGCAGTTCCATCTCAACATCAAGTATAAAACAGGTATCTCCAATTGTGTTGTTGACTGCCTCAATCGGCCTCCTGTGGTTGCATTCACCACTGTGCTCCATTCCTGTGGACATGAAACATCGAAGTGGCCCCAACTTTACCAGCAAGATCCAGAATTATCCACCACATATCAACTCTTGGGTATAGGCAGCACTATCACTAATTTTCACATTCAGGACGGACTCTTATGCCACCTGGGCCATCTATGTGTTCCTACAAGCGAGCATGCAAAGTTGATTTGGGAAGCCCACTACAATCGAGTGGCAAGACATTTTGGCGTAGAGAAAACTGTGGTCATTCTTCATAAACATTTTTATTGGCCAAAACTTCAACAAGACATCAGCAAGTATATAAAATATTGCACTACCTACGCCATTTCTAAGCCATCCATCAAGAAGCAAGGCTTATACACCCCTCTTCCTATTCCTAAGAAGCCATGGGAATCCATCTCCATGGATTACATGTCTAGTTTGTTGTTCACCAAGCACAAAAATGACTGTGTGTTTGTGGTCGTTGATCAGTTTTTGAAGATGGCCATCCTCACAGCCTGTAAGAAGAATTTCACAGTGGCAGATACTACCAATCTCTTCTTCGAACGAGTTTGGGTCCACTTTAGGATACCACAGACCATCATCTCCGACCAAGACAGCAAGTTCCTCATCACCTTTTAGTCAAGTCTCTGTTGGACACCAAGATCAAAAAATCCACTGCTTTCCACCCCAAAACCAATGGCCAAATCAAGGTCGTGAATCGGATGATTGTGCACATCTTGCACATGTACAATTCTAAGCATCCCTGTACATGGGATGAGATTCTCCCATATGTCCAACAGAGTTACAACAGGGCTCTCCATAGTTCCACCGACCATAGCTCATTTCAGGTCGGTCTAGGATTCCAACCTTTCAGACCCATGGATGTTGCACTTCCTCTTGCCACCGCATAGATAGACTCTTCCCCTGATCATTATACGATCGACAAAGCCACCAGATTCATTAAGCGGATTCAACACATCTGCCAACAGGTCCAGGAGATTTTGAAGAAATCCAATGCTAAGTACAAGCAGTGCCATGATCAACTGAGGGTACCACACCAGTTTTAGGTTGGCGACAAATTATGGTTACATTTGCAGAAGGACCGTCTCATCGGGCCCCATCGGAAGCTTCGCCCACTTAGTTATGGGCCTTCCACTATCACCAAGGCTATGGGTAGCAATGCTTTTGAACTCAACACTCTGCCCTTCCTTGGTCTGCATCCAGTATTCAATGTGGACCTCCTTCAACCATATTTTCCACCGTTATTGGACACCTCTAAGATCGTCAAACAACTGACACCAACAGAGCTCAACCCAAACTGCATGGAACAAGAATCCACTGATCATATAGTGGATACACAGGTCAAGGGCACTCGCCAGCAGCGGATCCAACTTTATTGGGTTGTCAAAGTAGGGCAACTCCTACACCAAGGCAAGTGGCTCACCCGGGGCCAAATCCAGTAGAACTTTCCTCACCTGATGGGGGAACTCAACGCAATGGAGACCATTGCTTCCTAAGGGGGAGGATTGATCTAGGTGGATATTGGTGGCCACCCACCTATTCCAATTGGATCCTCGTGTCTGTTTTTTTATTCAGAACGTCTTTCGGTACTGCTTTATAATTGTGAGTTCTACACTTCGTGGGTTGTTTGAAGCCTCACACATTATCCAAGTGGATACAGGTGGCCTCTCACCTAATCCAACTGTCTTGTTTTGTATGTTTTCATGTCAACACATCTTGTTATACTTCCAGGGTTGTTTTGGGGCCCTAAACGTTGTTTTTTTTTACTCGCCACAATCAGTCTGTAGATGGAGTTAGAGTTTGATAGCAGAATGTGTAGTTCTCTGAAATACCTTTCCAACGGGCTATCATGCGCCTAAAACATAGGTCGTATGAAAAAGTTATGACCCTATGAAGTTGAGGTACCAAATTACACCAATTTACCCACAGGGCCCGCATTAATTTTGGTGTTTCACCTTCTAGGGTTAGGTTTTTGGATGTATAAGGTTTTGGCATTCATGAGTAATATGAAAAGGGCCTTTGGAGCCTCATTGTAATCCATTCTTCTCATATGGATGCACGTAGAAGCCACATCTCTTCTCAGAGATAGCTACCACCATTCGAGCAAGTTTCAGTTCTGCATTTTTACAGTTTCGGCCTATTTCATTATTTAATAGAAGATATTGTTCACTAGATATTTGTGTTATTCTTCCTATCTCTGTGTTTATTGTATTCAGTCTGTTAATCAGTTTGTTCCGCTCCTAAATACAGATCAATACCTTAAGGGTACATTGGATTATGGTCTGTGTTATACTGGAGATCATGACTTCAAACTATATGGTTGCACTGATTCAGATTGGGCTGGAAGTGCTTCAAACTTGAAGAGCACTTCAGGATGTTGTTTCAGTTTGGGGTCAGCCATGACTTCATGGCAAAGCAAGAAGCAATCGAGTATTTCTCTTAGCATGGCAGAAGTGGAGTACATTGTAGAATGTTCCGCCAGTTGTGAAGCCATATGGCTTCAGAAGTTGTTGACAGGTCTGCTTGATCTAGAGATGGAAGCCACCGTGATTCTATGTGATAACCATAGTTGTATAAAGATAACGGAGAACCCAGTGTTCCATGATAAGTCAGAGCACATAGAGATCCAATATCACTACATTCGTGATATGGTGCAGAGGGGATTTGTAAAGCTCCAATATGTTGGCATAGATGAGCAGGTTGCAGATGTGTTGACCAAGCCTTTGTCTCATGTGAAGTTTGAGTACTTCCAAGACAAGATTGGTGTTGTCCGAAAGGACCTCCCTTGAAAGGGGGAGTGATGTTGATGATACTATGGTATCCTAACAAACAGCGGGTAGCTCCGTTAGGATTTTATATCCTAGGGGATTGATCATCCCTAGGAAGATCCTGAAATTTCGGTAAGGACGGTCTATCAGAGTACATGTGAATGTATATGCCAGCTGTGGTCAGTAGTGGTAGCTCTATTAGGATTTTATATCCTAGGGAATCTTATGATTCTTGGGAAGATCTCTAAGGTCCGGTAAGGACGGTCTATCAGAGTACCACGTGGTAGCTTGTTAGGATTTTATATCCCAGGGAATATTATGATTCCTGGGAAGATCGCGAAGGTCAAATAAGGACGGTCTGTCAGAGTACCACAAATATTGTTGTTGATACACCTGACTCTTTTTGTTGCCACATGTTGATGATGGTGTTGCTTCAGCCTCGTGTTGTTAATGTTGTTACTCCAGCTTTATGTTTTCGATGTTTTTGTTCTAGCTTCGTGCTATTAATGTTGATGTTTCAGCTTCATGTTGATGATGATGATCATGTTACTCCAACTCCATGTTCTAAGCGATGATGATATTGATGATGAGAAAAAAATCTAATGATTTATAGACGTGTCAGTCAATGTTCCATATGTTGATGATGATGATGATGCCCTCTCCTTCTCTTGATGATGTTATATTGGGTCATGTCAGTAGAATACCCTTCTCGTTAAGGGGGGGTGTTGAAATATTTTAAATTCAAAGAATATACTAATTATATTTGAGTTATTATCTTATATATCAAATCCCCTTTTGCAGATTGATCATGTCAGGTCTTGTATAAGCTCAAATCCCCTTTTGTGGATTGCTCAAACCACATTTTTATGGTGGTATTTGTAAATTCAGCCCCTAGTGTTCATAAAGTGGTTTTAACCACTTCTAGGAGAAGTCGACCCCACTAAGTGAAGTGACATAACCCTAGTGCCTCCTCAACTAGTATTTATATGTGAGGATGGTNTAAATACAGGGCGCCAGTTTCATTATTTGTCATCTCAGCAGTTGCAGTGAGAGCAATATCTGCGCAGGCAGTTGCAGGCAACAACAGTTTGGTGCGCAGGTTTTCTGGGAGAGCTAGAAAGTGGTGCACTAGCTTCTAGGTGGGATCATCTGTTCAGTTTAGTTTCTATTCTTTTGCTTGGTGCATTTAGCCTCTCTTGGCTATAGATTGCAGCTAGAATTCTCTTCTCGATCAAGGTCAAGGTGCTCGGAGGGTGGCTTAAGGCCTGTGGTTGGGTGACGAGGGTATCGTTAATGGTTAAACGAGCACAATCCTCTATATTCTAACAGGCTAGGTTGTCCAAGTCATCATCAAGGCCGTCGAAGTCTGATCTCTCTCATCTGGCATGCATGCCCCTGGCATCCAACCTGTGGGCTTGTAGCCCCATAGAAGCCCAAGCTAGGCTCGTTCTCCCAAAACTGTCCAACAACTAGGTCCTGCAAAGACAAATGAACACGCTATCCAAGGATGTCAAGTCATAACATCATGATAAGTGAATCCAATCAATAAATAAGCTATCTAAGCATGTGCATCAGAGATCACTATATCAAACAATTAACAGCTCAAAGACACTATGTGACTTGTCAAGCTTAAATATGGGAGGGTTGATGAGGTGTCCTATTGTGTAGATCTTGCCCTAGGTCAAGGAGAGCTTCCAAGAGGTTCGTCTCTAATCCATGTAAAGTGTATGAGGCGAATGGGGTCAAGACTCAATGGGCATAGGGCTCATGACATACAAGGGGTCGTAGTGTCTCATTCATGGCTGTCTTTGTACCTTCGTCCGCAATGCACTTTTTCCAAGCCCATCAATTGCCTTTTATATTTCTTTCTTTATATTTTCTTTCATAATAGGATAAGAAGAGATTGAAGGTCACTGCCCTGGCGTCTCAGCCATGCAACTGAGAGCCATTTTCCTGGTTTGGTGACCAGATGATGACAATGTCATACCACTAGATATCCAGGGATGTGATAGGTTGGCTCGTGATGAGACCTCCTATCCTTAAACTAACCTTTCAAGCATTTCTTTATTATATTGTGGGTCCCCCTTATTCAAAGATAAGCGTTTCATTGCTTTCTTGGGTGATCCCTGGGCGAAGCATCTGGAAGGTTTATATAAGGCTTTTATCTTTTACCCAGCACCAATCCATCTGGGCCTTTAGCCCCTTCTTCCCATAGAATGAGGGATAACCCCTTCTTGGGTCAATACATCCCAAAATCCCAAGAGATAAGGAAATGGAGGGGAATAATGGTGGAAAGTGGTAAGTATGGTCGCGAATGGTACGATGGCTCATTAAAGGAGTTCCCAGTAGCAAACCCATCCCCAAGGAAAACCACTTACTAGGGCATAATGTCAACCACCAAGGTGAAGCAGGGAAAAAGGCATAATGTCCAAGCACATATCATGAATTCTAGAGCAATCTCAGATACAACATAATCAAATGGATTGAATATTGAAATAATGCTCACCATAGTACTGAGTTATACCCATAGTTTTAAAAACTGAAACCGGTACCGGAACCGGTCGAGGGTCCAACTTGAACCGGAACCGGAACCGGTAATAAACCGGTCGAACCGGTTTCAATGAACCGGTTTTTAAAAAAATACATAAAATATTTAAATTTTAACGAAAAAAATATATTTTTAAGATTTT
>JZKD02S1977597.1:255137-265499 GCA_000966675.3 Picea glauca | reverse complement strand
ATGTTGTTACTCCAGCTTTATGTTTTCGATGTTTTTGTTCTAGCTTCGTGCTATTAATGTTGATGTTTCAGCTTCATGTTGATGATGATGATCATGTTACTCCAACTCCATGTTCTAAGCGATGATGATATTGATGATGAGAAAAAAATCTAATGATTTATAGACGTGTCAGTCAATGTTCCATATGTTGATGATGATGATGATGCCCTCTCCTTCTCTTGATGATGTTATATTGGGTCATGTCAGTAGAATACCCTTCTCGTTAAGGGGGGGTGTTGAAATATTTTAAATTCAAAGAATATACTAATTATATTTGAGTTATTATCTTATATATCAAATCCCCTTTTGCATATTGATCATGTCAGGTCTTGTATAAGCTCAAATCCCCTTTTGTGGATTGCTCAAACCACATTTTTATGGTGGTATTTGTAAAGTCAGCCCCTAGTGTTCATAAAGTGGTTTTAACCACTTCTAGGAGAAGTCGACCCCACTAAGTGAAGTGACATAACCCTAGTGCCTCCTCAACTAGTATTTATATGTGAGGATGGTGCCTCACTTGTACACATTCACACTCACTCATCTAGTGTGCATATCTTGAAGGCAGTTGAAGTTGCAAGAGGAAGGAGAAGAGAGGTGCATGCTCAATCTTGATTTATTCTTGGTGTTTTGGTCTTAGTCTTGGCATTGTATTGGCAATCTATTATTGAGGAAGTTTTTGCTGCGTTTTCTCCCCCATGAGTGTTTTCCAGGATAAAATGTTATGTACCGTGTGATTGTGTTTTTTTCGGTGATCCTATTTATGTTATTGTTTTGGAAATGCATTGAATGCTCATGTAATTTGGAAATAACCTAATAACAATAGTAAAAACTTAACATTGCCAACCCATGACCTAGATCTATCCACCTTCCCCATAAGATTTTCTAAAATGAAAAAACAATCCAACATTTCCTAGCCTATTATTCCTCTAGGTTGGGGCAATCTTGATTGACTCAACATCAATAAACCTTGCCCAATCAAAATTAAACCTAAAGAAATATCCTAATCTATTAATTCTTCTCGATGGACCCCATACCTCATACTTGTTCCAAGTGATATTTAAATCTCCATCAATCACCACATAATCATACTTTAAGGCATCGAGTTGAAAATTACCCTCCCAATATCTTTGTTTATATTCATATGGCCCATAAATATTAAGTACACTAACTGAAAAACCTAAAGCCTCGACCTCAAAATTTGTACATAACCCCGATACAATTGAGAAAGCATTTATCATTGTAACATTTTGATTCCAACCCATAACTATTCCCCCATACTTACCCTCAACATCAATGGCAAGAAAGTCCCAAAATTTTAAATAGAAATTCAACATTTCGATAATTTTTTCCTCTCCCCCCATGGATTAAAAAAGAAGAATGTTTGGATTCTATAACTCTACTAGTCTATATAGGCAAATTTATTTGAATAACTACCCAACCCTTTGATATCTAGGGACAATATAATCATCTTCCAACCTTCTTGTGGGTTTGTCTATCTGTAAGGACCCTAATTATGTGCCTTTGTCTCACCCATTGTACCTCTCTCCATGCCTTCTCTTGAGCAATTAACATATTATATTTTCTTCCAATAACATTGTGTTCTAGAATTTTAATGCCATTGAAAACCCTTAGGGATTTTTGACTTGGCCCTTCTTCTTCCTTTCTTGGTCTTAGGTGATATCAACCAGATGGATTCAGTACTCTCTTCGAGTTCTCAATTCCATCGAGTGATTTCCTTTTCAAACTAGGATTAGAAAGGAAACCTAAATTTTCCTTACCATCCAATTGCAGTATATGTTCATTGGCTAGGGGTTGTCCACTCAAGGCAAATTTCTCCCTTGTGATCCCATATGAAATGTGGTTTTGATAGGTTTTGTCCAAATGTCTAGTTGAGGCCTGAACACACACTAAAAAATTTCAATAATTATGGGTACCACTTTTTCATTAAGACTCTTCACTTATCCTGGAAAATTAATTTTCAGCTTTCAAATTTTGATTGATTTTCATAGAATTTAATCATTTTTTACCTAACTCCTTTACCTAAGAAAACCCAAAAAAAATCTAAGTCTTTTGAGTTCTTTTACTTGGTTTTTCTATTGCTCATGAGTGAATTTTGAAACTTTCATCAGGGAAGAAAGTTCACTTTTGTCACTAATGGAAAGTTCAAAAGTTAACTGATGGAAAGCGTAGCACAAAAGATTTTATTAGTGCCGATCATCGGTGGGATTTTCAACTTTGTGCTAAAAGAAATTTTTGAAACTCATTGATKGGAAGTTTTTAAGGGAATCAATCAAAAAGTTTAAAACTCCATCGATAAAGTGYTCATTGCCATGGGTTATAAACTTTGGCCCAAATTGAAAGTTTTATTTCACAGCGATACAAGTTTTAAACRTGGGCAATAAATTCTATCACCACGATTTCAAAAAAATTCTATTGCCACWTTCTTTGCACAAATTCCAAGAAAATCTCACAATATCTCATTCTTTGAATTTTGCATAGAATTCTTTGATATTCGCCAACCTTAGAACTTGTACTCATAACTAAAAGTGRAAACCATTAGCCAATCCAAAGTTTAATCGCTCTCTGATTATATCCCAGAGTAAATTACAGAGTTTAGTGGATGGCATTTTCGTAGTGGAGTAAGCTCAACACTTTCAGGTATAGTCCTTCTTTGTGAGAATCAAAACAAATAAGAATTATTTAAAGTATCAATATAATAAACCTTAATTCATTATTTAAAATTATTATTCAGATGAAACAGTGGTAAAGTTGATTAATGTCTTGAATGTAAACAATGGTGAGAATTGAGAACATGATTTATGCCAGCAAGGCAATCTCTTATGGCAATCTCTTATGGAGATAATGAAAGGTTAAATTCAAGAAACAATGGACATGAAACTATCCAAGTAATGAAAGATCATGATGAAGAATTTTTTACAAATATAATGACAAATCAAGCACAACAAAGCAATATGGGCCCACTATATTTTAAAAAGAAAGTCATTAATTATTATTAACTCTTAATGCTTTTGACCATTAAAATATCTTTGAGGAATCTTGGGGGAAATTAAAAAAATGTAATTGTATGGGAAAACAATAACTACCAAGAAACAAAATTGAAGAGTCATAACTGTCAAGAAGGAAGCCCGAGAGTTCAATTGGTAGTTATGAGAAAAGTATAAAAGGGAATCGTGATTTGAGAAACAGGCTCTTGCTTTTTGTAATTTTGAGAACTACTTCGAGAAATTTAATGAGGAGAAACCCTCAGGGACATTTTTTGAAGGGGAGCAATGGTGTTGTGATGTGTTTGTTATGAACTACTTCTGATATTCATGATGTCATTAATACCACTGTAAGGTTGCATTGTTCATGTTTTGACTTAATCTAGGTGGGTATAAGTGGCCACCCAACTCTTCCACTAACTCAACGTGTTTCTCCATCTTAGCAATTATTATATCTCCAGTTTTTCAAGTCCTAAACTTATGGGGCCATTTTTTAAGGCATTAAACAATGTTTTTTAGATATTCAGGGGCCTGGGGAGGCCATGGCCTTCTTATGCCTACCAACAATATTACTTCTCAGTCAGATATTTCCAACGAACTATTATGCACCCCAAACGAAGATTGTATGCAAAAGTTGCACCCCCGAGAAATTGGCGTATCAACTAGCCATCTTCGGGCTTGCAATCCTTTTGGCGCTTTGTCTCCTAGAGTTAGGGTTTTGGATCTTCGGGGGTTTTGCCACTTGGGGTTTAGTACTTTATGTTAAAGGGCAGTTTTCAGCCTCTTGTAATGTCTTCTTGTGAAAGAGCATAGTCGACACTTCTCTCTAGAGATAAGCTACCACCATTCTAGCTAGTTTGTATTGCTTTGCATTTTACGGTCTTTTCCTATTTCGTTCATTAATAGAATTTGGGTTACACCATATTACTATTCTCTCTGCAATATTTCTATATGTGTGTTTCCATTCATATTCCTACTTTTCATTTTGATCTCTATACAATCCATATCATGATTATTCTTCATTGGAGTTTATAGCTTTATATTTATGTTGCTCATCTAATAGGTATTGCTTTGAGATGGTAGATAGATGGTTGTGAATGGTTTGTTGTTATATACTACTCTATTTGCATTTGTCATTTATGTTTTTCTCTAACAACTGTATATTTTTGAATCATGGGCAAGAATCTATAACCAATCTTTTATGTCCTTTCTAAAGCATAGGCAGGAATCTATAACTAACCTTTTATCTTCTTATTTAGTTTTGTTCCTACCTAGTAAAGGATGTATTAGTTTGTTTTATACACATAGAATATAAGCATATTGCACACTACATTATGCATTTCATAATCATTCATTTTCATTTTAAGTAATGGTTGTCGAGCATGAATCTAGATGGGTCTGTTATCCCAAACGATGTGAGGTCTAATTGGTACTTCATACTAGGGAGCACTCATGTCTATTCAATGAGACATTTCAACCCATCAACATGTCCCAAAACCCACACCACTATATTCTTTATTAATAGTAAAATGGGTAGAGGAACCAAAGTGTGACATACATTTTGTTTCTCCTAAAGTCTTATTATGGATTTGAGTAATGTCTTCTAGAACTGATGTCTCCACTTTGTTTATATTAGACAAATCTTGGGTGATCTCCTTGGAAGTAGGAACATTTTGAACTAGATCGAATTCCATTGAGATTTATTGTGAATCCATCGCAAGATTTTCCAAGTCCCCATCCTTTGAACCCTTTTGTTTTATCTATGAAGGTTTTTTTTCATTGAACAAGAGGTGCTTCGCGACTTCAAACCTATTCCTCCAAACTTTCTTTGTAAAGCATTTCGACCAATCACTTGTAATATGCCCATGTGTATGACATCCCACACACCTATAGGGAACATTGCAATAGTCAAGAATTTTCTTATGGGTTCTATGTCCCATCACAATATCCACACTATCCACCAGTGCCTCCTTCACATAGATCTGTAGTAAGACTTTGGCCACATTTCTATAAACACTTATTTTGTATGAGTGATCCACCACAATAAAACTACCCAAAATATTTCCTATATGTTCTAAGAAATTTTCAGTTTAAAATTCTAGGGGAAGCCTTGGGAGTTTAACCCAAATTAGGATCCTTTAGACAAATTCAAACCTAAGGCATGCCAAGGCTTCAATGACAAGAATCACGTAACCAACTCCCATTCAAGATATTTCCTACATCCTCTTTAGATCTGAACAAGAACCCAAGACATCCTCTTGTCATTATATAAAAGGTAGGATTGTAGCCTATAATTGGCTTCCAACATTTCTACATCTAAGAATTTAAGGAATCTATAGCCATGTCTCCCCCATAGAACCTCCCAATCAAAGCCTTTCCAAAAATCTCCAGAACTTGAGCAACTCCCAAATCTTCCCCAACTTCCATATCAATGTTTTCCTCATTTCTCCTCGTCACCTTCTTCCTTTTCTTCATGCATCCATTTGAATTAGACTCTGGGCATGACTCCTTTCTACTAAGACCACCACACAAAGCTTCCAAGTCCAGACATGCGCACAAAACCTACCCCTTTAACCTAATCATTGCAAGGCCCATCACTTGTTTTTCTCCCTTCCTTTTGAGGAAAATCATGTTCCTGAGCCTCCTTCTCTTGATATCTTAAAGATTATATGGGAAAAAAATAGTGTTCAAGAATAACAAAATTTTACCGCATGCTACGGATGAAGATAGACAAATCTTTAGCCTTGAGTTTGTGGTACTTACCCCTACTGTAACTACTTTATACATATTAAGGTCACACAAAGTAGACCTTCAATGAATTTGACCTTGGGACTTGCTCCATAGGTTGAGTACACTAATCTATGCTCATTGCATCAACTCAGTGAAACCAACTCATTATTATCTCTTGCAACAACAAAATATATTTAGGTTTTTATCATCGTCCACTTTTGCCTTCGAGCCTAAGATTTTAGGGCTTTACCACTACTTTTGAACCTTGACCAAAATGACCTAGAGACCCTTCACCTTAATACGACCATATATCCATCCCTTAGTTGGGTCATCCGAGTAATCAACTAATTATATGTCCCCAACAATTATGTTGTAATCCTAGACTTGCCATAAACCCACCTTGAATTCCATCAAACCTTCAATCTCCTGGCCTAACTTAACTTTATCTATAGAGATGTAGATTTAACTTTCTACAAAATGTGTGACTTCAATGGGAAGAATTCACTGAGGGTGTACATTGTAAACAACATGTCAATACATAGATGCCTCTCTCTATCTTTTAGGAATTGTAAATGCATTCCAACTTGGGTGTGCATGTGCCTTCAACCCTTCATTCTATATTTATTTGTTGTTCATTTCTATATATATTTACTATTATCGATATTTCATGTAGCGATATATGTTATGTTTAGTTATTTTAAACCATTGACAATGAGTTATCCGCCAAAACATCGAAGACTAACACCAATCCTTTAGAATAACAATGTTGTATTTAGTTGCATGCCATATTTATATGTGCAATTGAATTTATACTTATAAGCTCTTTTATTAAACAAAAAAAACCCAACAAATATAGATTTACTTATACATAATAAAAACAAAAAATATATATATATAATACATTTGTTATTAAAAAACATAATTTGCCTCATTTCAAAGTGCAAACTTGTAATGTTGGAGTCTTTTGAGTCCACAATTAGAGTGCATGGGGCCCTTCATAACTCTATATCAAAGATGGGGCTCATAACCAAGACAAAAATGTTGTTGTTGTCCCATTGAACCATGTTTTTAGAACGATTAGAACGACGAAAGGTAAATATTTATTGGTTGTAAATGTTGTTTCTATATAGGCACTTAGTTTGTATTATTATTGTTGTTTCTATGTTGGTATATAAGCACTTAGTTTGTATTATTATCGTTATTTGCATATAATTTTTCAAAAATAAAATAAGTTGTATATGTAAATTTTGATAGTTTTGAGATTTGATTTATACTCATTTTGAAAATAGATAATAAATTTTGTATTTTTTTTAATCTAGAGGAATTGGTAATTGGTTAAGATCATTTGGGGGAGGCTTAGGTTCAAATCAGATTAGCTATCACTATAACCTCTAGGCTAGTGATAACAGCTCACAAGCTAGTGCCTAGCAAGTAACTTATGACTTAGCAAGGATCAAGACACTCTCATTATGGGACGCCTACCTTTCTAACCTTATCATAATAGGTCAAAGTCTCATCAAAGATTTGAACATGGGTGGAGAGAGTGTAAGACCTACCTCTCAACCATCTCATTAAACCACCTCAACCCAATAAATTTCATGTTTAAAATCTTGATATAAGGAGAAAAAATCTAACTCAAAATTTACACACGATAAAAATAACTAATAAATATAAGGGAGAGGGAAGAATCTCACCTAACGTCTACACATATGATTTGAATTTGACTTCAATATTTTAAAAGAAAGTGCACGAGGTTAACTCTCTTACATGTCTCCAATTTGAAGTTTAAATATTTTTTAAGACTCGGCACAAAGGAGAAGGGAGATCTAACTCAAAGCTTAAGTTTATATACAACATGAATTTAGTCTATCATCTTAAGGGAGTGCAGGAGGTCAACTCTCTTACATGTCTACAATTTGAAGTTTAAATATTTTTTAAGAAGGGAGATCTAACTCAAAGCTTAAGTTTATATACAACGCGAGTTTAGTCTATCATCTTAAGGGAGTGCAAGAGGTCAACCCTCCTACATGTCATTTGGAAAAATTAAAGTAATAAGATTGAATATAATTATAATTAGAAAAAAAATAATGAAATAATTTTAATGTGACAATATATTTTAATTATGAAACAATCACCATCAAATCATAAGAACATTACTCTATGTTTAAAATTTATATTTAAACTATTTAAGTACATAAATAAATTAGAAAAGTTTGTCATTTGGGTTTAGTTTGGGTGGTTAAGAGAAGAAGTTATTGTCCTCCTCACCTAGTTCTGAATCTTATTTGTGATGTGTTTGTCTCTTGTGTGTTACTTGGGGCTACTAATATATCGACAATCTCACTCTTGCTTAAGTGCATGAGGGTGAGGCAAGATGTTTCCAAACATTTAGTGAAAGGTGTTAGCTCAACCAATTGTCACCAACGTTGTTGAGCATTTGGTTAGTTTTGCACTTGCATATACTTAGTTCAAATCCCCTTGCACTAGTTTATACCTATAAGTTTAGTAAAGACATTCACAGATGTGGAGAAGCTTCCATTAAATCTCTGAAGAAAAATTAAAAATAAAAAAATTCACAATCTTTAAACCTTTGATTTAACTATTAAAATAACAATAATGCTAAAAACACTTAAAAAAACAAATAAACACAAATGAAATGAAAATGGGTAAAAAAAAAATTAACAAAATAATTTGACCTAATAAAAATCATAAATTATTGTAACATGTCACAAAATCAACTTCAACCCAAATGGAACCAAACCATAACTCTAAATAGGTCATCCTCTAATGAATTCTATATGATGATGCCAAAAGCCTTATATATATTCTATATGTTGAAGGTATGGAGTAGCACAACATGATGGTGTTGTTGCAAATGTTCGGTTGTTGAAATGAATAAAAAAATCATCTATTTGTAAAAAAATGCAATACTTCATCCTTAAAACACACACAATTTTATTATTATTTTTTCATCTAATGCATTTTATAAGAGTAAGATGATGCGTTTAAGTATATGTTTTTGTGAATCAAGTTATTCAAATCAAATGATATGAAATATCAAAATGATAATTTTTATTTTTTTTTAATTGAAATTAAAAATATATATATTATAAAAGTTGTAGCAAAGCTAAATAACAAAATTACATAGTATATTTATTCCAAGTTTTCAAGTAAAATTGGTAGCTCTCATATATCACAAAATATAACTTGCAAAAGTATATAGTTAATACATCTCAGAGTTTTTTTATAGGTATACAACTTTAAAAAAACACTTAAAATTCTAATTGCTTTATTAAACATACAAATCAGTGAAAGACATGGTTATTATTGGCTTCTTTCAGCCTACTGTTAGAAGGAAGGGAGTTCTAGTTTCCAAGGTCCATGTCTTTTATCATTTAGTGAATTGTGTCTTCCTCCTTCAAATATGTTTGAACAAAATTTGTTGACATCGTGTGCTTGGAAGTTGCAGAGTGAGAGTCTTTACCAAGGTTAATGACCATATCCCTTAACATATTACATTCTATCTCCAAGACATCGATTTTTTGTTTTTGTTGGACCAAGATATTCAAAATTATAGCATCTTGTGAAGTGCATTGGTGTTCATTTTCATGAACCCTAGAAGTCACTAAAAAAAGAGAGGTTATATTGCATTGTATGGAGTGTTCATGCCTTTGAAGAACCCTTCTAAACTCTTGGGCTGGTTGGAGTTACTTCACACACACCTAGGATTTATTTTTCCTAAGGTTTTTCCTTGTTTATTAGTCATAATTAGTCATTATCCAGTCTCCTATATTTTAGGGGAGAATATTCCACCTAAAGAATATTCTCTTTCAATTGACACTTCAATTTGACTAGTTGAGTTGACTTTAGATGTTACATTGGTTTTGTCACCATGCAACATTGGGATCATCACCATGCTAATTCGACCTTGCCTTTGTATCATCACCAAATTGGCGCATTAGCCTTGATTCCCTGAGTTAACTCCTCACTACTCTATGTTCAGTCAGTTAATTGAAGACTAGTTGACTAGTTAACTTAACTAGGTGGCAGTTCACTCCCGTAACTGCCTGAGAGACTAGACTAGGTGGCAGTTCACTCCCGTAACAATTGGTGTGTGTCCAGATCACTCTAGACCACCACTATGGTGCATTGGTTCATCTCTAGTGCGCACTCATTGAGTTATACATAGTATATCATGTGTAAATTATTCATTATTCACAACGGTTAATGAGAATTCTTTCATTCTTTCTCTCCTTCTTCTTCTTTCTCCAATTCTCTCTGCAAATGTGTGTATTATTGTTTAGCTAGATCTTTTTTGTGCAGGTTCAACACATTTACAGGGCTTCCCTATAATCCATAAGAACAACACACAGAGGAGAACTATGATGTTAGCCCCTGGTAAGGGCATTCCAAGGCTCAAACTGTTGCACAAAGGGAATAATCCAGAGATGGCCCTAGTTCCAACACACAAAATATGAACCCCTTCTCCCACAAATTACACCACAAAACTGCTAAGGTTCTAATAAACTAGAAATTTCTGAAACTGAATTTAAGAATACCAGAGTGACCAGTGCCCAAAATGACTGGAGAA
>JZKD02S1977597.1:233459-255087 GCA_000966675.3 Picea glauca | reverse complement strand
ATCCCTTAACATATTACATTCTATCTCCAAGACATCGATTTTTTGTTTTTGTTGGACCAAGATATTCAAAATTATAGCATCTTGTGAAGTGCATTGGTGTTCATTTTCATGAACCTTAGAAGTCACTAAAAAAGAGAGGTTATATTGCATTGTATGGACTCTTCATGCCTTCGAAGAACCCTTCTAAACTCTTGGGCTGGTTGGAGTTACTTCACACACGCCTAGGATTTATTTTTCCTAAGGTTTTTCCTTGTTTATTAGTCATAATTAGTCATTATCTAGTCTCCTATATTTTAGGGGAGAATATTCCACCTCAAGAATATTCTCTTTCAGTTGACACTTCAATTTGACTAGTTGAGTTGACTTTAGATGTTGCATTGGTTTTGTCACCATGCAACATTGGGATCATCACCATTGTAACACCCTGTTTCCCCCAGATTGTAAATATAACTGAATTGGTCAAGGACTATGGCCAAACTCATAAGTATGATTACGTGTTGTAAATGGACCTGCAAGAAGAGGTCAATGAATGTAAATGATAGATTGAATATTATTGAATTTATTACAGAACTGCTGAGAGGGGATGTGCGGAAAAGAGACCACGATGGTGGTGGAGGGCACCTTGAAAAAGGGGGCGTTAACTTCCACCAAGAATTTAAAAAGACCGTATTTGGACTCCACTGGCCCGGAGAACCAAAAGCGGCTCGCTAAGCCCTGAAATAAATGCCTTGCAGACTGGTAGGTGGATGGCTTGATGAAGGATGGGGAGGTGAACCGCCTATCCGTAGAGCCATCAAGACTGACCAGCGCGACGGTAATCGTGCCACACGCAACCTCGGGAGAGGATAAGGCGTATGGCTGGAACGATTGACGGGGGCAAACGCGAGGGGAAACTCTGGCAATTTTTACGCAGAGTGAGTGATCACAGAGAGGAAGGATTGCAACCTTCGCTCCTGGGCACTGGCAGACGGAGAGACGCTGGTCTCAGGACATCGTGGTCTCAGCTCGGGGGTGGCTAGTGGTAAATCCAGTAGGAGTCGCTACGCCTACGGTTGGGTGGAAATGAGCACCCCTCTCAGCAGTCGCTTTCATTGTTGAACCTATTTCTGATAAGTGTTTGCTTATATTGTATCTTGAATTTATATGTTGTCACATGTATTCACAGACTTGTGGATTGGTACATGTCTTCCTGTGTAGTAATGTCTGTGTAGTAATCGTTGTTAAGGAGTAGATATTAGTTCACAGAACTTTGAAATTGTAAAGGATTGCAGCATGAGAGTGTTAGCGTAATGTTTAATATGAATTAGTTGATATATGCTTAACACTGAGGAAATCGTGCTCGGTTCGCGTTGACGAATGAATCTAATCATGCCTAGCCGTCCTTGGGAAGTTGTTTTCCTTTATCTGCTTTCGGGAATACTCCGGTAGGGATCTCCTCACAGAGACTTCCTCCTTGGGAAGGTTCACTAAGAACCCAAAACAAGAACTCGAACGCACAGGCCTTAATAACCCTGCACGAGGAGGAACAATTCTCTTAAGGTTCCAAGATAGTGGTGTTGTGAGGAGTGACCAATCGACAGGTGAGATCTCGTCGGAGGAACCATAGTCATCCACGACCATTAGATTGACGAAAGTAACGCAAGCGTTACCTGATTTGCCCTCTCTCATCGTGGGCAATGAGAAATTGGGATCGTAAATCCCAAGACCCAAAAGAACGAATATGGACCGTTAGATCTCGGTCCAAATTTCCTGTCAGCCGTTGGATCTGGGGAAACTGCGCAGGGGTTAAGCGCAGGGGTAAACACACGAGGAAGTGATTTGAGCCATCAGATCTGGAGTAGAAATCCCATAAACCGTCGGATCGGGAAGAGTTGCACCGGAGCTAAACTCTAGAGTGCAGAGGGAGAGTCCTAGCCGTTGATCTCGGCAGGACACGTGTCGGCGTTCTGGGAGGCATCGGGATTTCATTTATCGGAGATTTTTGGAGTGTAGAACCGTTGCACAATGAAATCGCGATACACGATTTCCCGATAGAATCTGGACCGTCCATTATGCATGACATGTGTCAGGAGCTCCGGAGGGGGATCGGGATATTTTCCATCGGCAAATCGGCATTCCTGTGGACAAGTGCTCGGGGAAATCCAAGCGAAAACCCCGACAAAATCTGAGCCGTCCAAACAGTAGGGACACGTGGCAGAGGATTCCGGAGAGTCGGAGTTCGGCATATCGGATTTTTCGAATACAAAGAACCCTTGCTTTATGGAATCGCGATCCGCGAAACCCCGATGAGTGGGAGCTAGCTGTCAGCACAGTAGCAGAGGAGGACGGAGCCGTAAGGAGGACACGCATCGGCACTCTGAGGAGTCATCGAGATTTTGGAGGCATCGGGGTTTTACAGGTCGAGAGAACTGAGACCTCTTAAGCCTCGAAACTCCGACAAAGGATCTCAACCATTGATCTTGGGAGGACGCGTGGCAGGAGATCTGAACGAGTCGGCATTTAGAGCATCGGGTTTTCCAGAGGCAAGGAACTCTTGCATACGGAAATCGCGATCCGCGATTTCCCGATGCGATCATAACCGTTAATCTGAGGGACGCGTGTCCAAGGATCCTGAAGAGATCGGGGTTCGGCATTTTGGGATTCTCGGAGACAAGAAACTCACGACAGGAGAAGTCGCGAAATCCCGAAACGCGACAGTCCCACAGTCATAGAATTCCAACGGAGGACAGGTGTCACTCCATGCCATCATAGGGAGTGGGGGCCATAGACGTCGGAGAAAGGGACAGGTGTCAGAAGACCAAGCTTGGCCGTGAGTCAATGCCAAGTGGCATCGGGGACCGAAGGTTCGGAATTTGTGAAGGCCTGTGCATCGCAACATCATAAACCCCGAAACCCCAATGGGTAGCTATAGGGCTGCGGACATATGGTAGCAGGTCCTGTGGATCCGGGAGATGAACCAAGAGAGCTAATGCGTAGGGAGCGCGTCGGAATTTCGGGAATAACGAGTCTTGGGGGTGAATGAATCTTGACACTAGAAACCCCGAATCCCGATATAGAATCGGGCATTGGCGTTTCGCCAATGCAAGTTTGTGGAGATTTCTCATGTAAGGGAGATTAATCCCAAAAAAAAAAAAAATTTAATTATGATAGTGGATGTGTTACAACCATGCTAATTCGACCTTGCCTTGGTATCATCACCAAATTGGCGCATTAGCCTTGATTCCCTGAGTTAACTCCTCACTACTCTATGTTCAGTCAGTTAATTGAAGACTAGTTGACTAGTTAACTTAACTAGGTAGCAGTTCACTCCCGTAACTACCTAAGAGACTAGACTAGGTGGCAGTTCATTGCCGTAACAATTGGTGTGTGTCCAGATCACTCTAGACCACCACTATGGTGCATTGGTTCATCTCCAGTGCACACTCATTGAGTTATACATAGTATATCATGTGTAAATTATTCATTATTCACAACGGTTAATGAGAATTCTTTCATTCTTTCTCTCCTTCTTCTTCTTTCTTCAATTCTCTCTGCAAATGTGTGTATTATTGTTTAGCTAGATCTTTTTTGTGCAAGTTCAACACATTTACAGGGCTTCCCTATAATCCATAAGAACAGCACACAGAGGATAACTATGATGTTAGCCCCTGGTAAGGGCATTCCAAGGCTCAAACTATTGCACAAAGGGAATAATCCAGAGATGGCCCTAGTTCCAACACACAAAATACGAACCCCTTCTCCCACAAATTACACCACAAAACTGCTAAGGTTCTAATAAACTAGAAATTTCTGAAACTGAATTTAAGAATACCAGAGTGACCAGTGCCCAAAATGACTGGAGAAACATATCCCCAATGGGGAAAGACCATGAGGCCAAGATATAATAACTGGTTAGAAAAAAAAACTCAAATAACTAAGAGTGCATGCATTAGATGAGGTCCAAGGATGACAATATGACAAAAGATATATGAAAAACACTAACAAGGGAACCACACATAGAGCGTACCCAACTTCCATGGGCCAAAACAAAGGAATAATCTCATATTGAGAATGTCTTGAAACTATGTCCAACATGCATAAATTCCACAATATCAACAAGAGATTGAGAGAGGCTCTTACTAGATTAATTTCTAGTTGAATGGCCTTCCTCCACTCGACGTTGCTAGCTTCTCTCACACAGTGATTTATTATCCCACATTGCCAATGAAGACCCTCGCTCATGAATTTAAGAAGCAAACCAAATTTAATTTCAAGCATGCAAGAGAGGGGTGGGTTGGTCCTATCAAATCTAAGCTTCTCGCTTGAAATTTGTTGACGGTGTCTATGTGACAAATGATGATTAATTGTGATGTTACATTTCCTCGTATCCATAACCTAAGGGGATTAAGGTATTAGATGAAAATGTTACCTCTCTTTTTTTTTAAAGCACTTGTTTTTAGAGTGACTACCTCATTGGCTAGAGAATCAGCCTAATAGGTGTGTTCTCATAAAATATAGTAGAATGAGACCTTAAGTAGGTTGCAAACCCCCTTTTGGATTTGGGATATAACCAAAGCAATTTTTCTATCGGAGGGGTTGATTTCAAGACCATCAATTTGATAATTATGCTTAAATCTCATATGAGAACCAAGGATTTTTTCTGACTTTTTTTGCTAGGAGAATACCCTAATAAAGATCATACGCCTTCGCTTGATTGTTTGTGGACTTTACCAAACCCCAAACAAATGATATTTCAAGGTTTCCCTCAAGATCTATTAAGATCCCCCCCACACCTACCACCCTTAAATTTTCTTTAGATGCTCCATCAAAGAAGAGAATGGATACCCTTGGAAGATTCTCCAGCTCATAAATTCTTCCACGCCCATTTGAAGCTACCATGATGTGCAAAAATTTGGCTTGCAAATGCTTGGGCTAGTTCTCTAGACTGAAAGTGAAAAATGTTGAAGCCAACCTTCCTCATCCAAATGAAAAGTTTATTCTATGCCTTCAGTTGATGTATTCAACGAGGAGACCTTTTGCCTTAGGTGTTATTGATTTGATGTGTCTAGCTCCTAATTGAAAATAACCTTGTTGCGAGCCAACCAAATTTTCCAAAAAAAATATTTGGGAAGAGTTGCCCATAGTTTTCTTAAAATTGGTTTGTTTTTTAGCATTGTCTTGTAGATTTTACTCCATAGAGAGAGCATTTCTTTCCAAGAATTGGGATGGTGCAATTGATGGCTAAGTCCTACAAAGGTGCATTGCCAAACATGTTTAGCGAAACTATAATAAAAAAAGAGATGGTGGTTCATCTCTTCATTTGAAAACCATAAGGCACATCAAGAAGGGCCCTAGATTCCCCTTTTGTAGAATTTTTATCATCAATAGCTTCCGTTGAACCATTATCCAAAAGAAAATATTGACTTTAGATAGGCCATCGAAATGCCAAACCTAATTCTAGATAGTTGAACTTTGAAAAGAGGAAGGGACTGGGGTTGATGAATATACCCACCCCTTACATCATATTTTTAGGCTCCAAGACACCTTCGATCGGGTGTGGAAAGATCCCATGATGCGT
This sequence comes from Picea glauca, assembly GCA_000966675.3. Classification (NCBI taxonomy): domain Eukaryota; kingdom Viridiplantae; phylum Streptophyta; class Pinopsida; order Pinales; family Pinaceae; genus Picea; species Picea glauca. Next base: position 249,530 of record JZKD02S1977597.1, on the reverse strand, counting down.
AGCTATTGAGGGAAGCAAGGAGAATAAAGACAAGGGGCAGATGTTGAGGAGGAGGCAAATTGATTGACCATCCAATGCAACAATTAGAACTTGTCGGCCATGAGATATATCAAACGAAGTGTTGAGGTTCTAGTTGCTCATCCAATTTTTTAAGGAAGCAGATCTTGATTTTGTTCCAAGAGTTTGTTTCCCATGATTTCATCTTCTTAGATGTTTGTCATTTAACCATTCCTTGGAATCCAAGTTATCTTGGATTGAATTATGGTAACAACAACATTGTTTAGCTTCCAAATATGCAGTCCTCTATCTTTTGTTAGCTAGTGGGCAATATATGCATGTTTTACGATCTCCATGGAAGCATTTTTTGAAAAGGACTTTCTTCCACCATTCTAACTTGCTTGTAACCATCCTCCAACTGAGTTTATCTCCTAGAGATATATTCACAAGTGAAGGGTCTTTAATCCCCATACCACCTCTATCTTTTGGGGCTCTTACTATTTTCCAATTTATTAGATGAAATTTTTTCAGTTTGATTTCCCTCTTAGATACAAAAAATTCCTAACTTCTTGAGCAATTCGTTGCATTATCCCCATTGGAGATAACATGGTGGAGAACTAGAAGATTAGGAGAGTTGAAAGGACCAATTTCATAAGGACAACTTGGCCTATTGCACATGACAATTATTCACAATGCGCGCGACATGTTTTGTACTGCACACGACAACTATTCACAATGTGCATGATGATTCGAGCACCGGGTCGGAATTTGTTACCGTTACTACTAAAATCGATTAACAAATACATTTAGACCTCGAATTACGAACAATGTGACGATCAAACTTAATCAATTGTCCATACTAGTTAAAAACTGAATTGCAACTAATAATATCACCACAATAATATATAATTCATTCTCGTGCATAGAGTAAAACACACAGCAGTTAAACTCGTAAATTAACTCAGGAAAACAGATAACCACTTGACTTTTTAAAATAGTTGTGCAACCAACTGCTTGGGAAGGACGTTCCACCCAACCATAGACTTTCTATTCCAAATATCAATAGTAAGTCACCCCTAAGTTGGGGTTAGGAATCCACAAGAAAAGGTTGCCTCTCGTTGTCCACTCACAACTCAATATCCCACAACCCACTAGGATTCTCCTACAATTATCTTGAATTTCCTCCAACTCTCTTTCTCTTGACTTCCCAACCCAAGGAATGTACCCCTTCACTGCTCTCAATCCATCGGGCATCCCATTCATTTATCAAGGTCTCTCTGACACATGTAACCAAGAATCTCTCTACTGGGAACTCAAGGGAAATAATTGTTTAGAAAACTACCAACAACAACATCAAACACTTGTTGTTACAATGCAACTCACACAAGAGCTCACTCTTCAAGCCTGACAACCCAACTCTTCAATCTTCAGCTCCAAAGCACTCCAAAATGCTCCAGCATGCTCCATAATTTGCACGGCCTTCTTTCTCTAGCTCCAGTGCTCTCTTTTTTTCTCTCTCCTTGATGTTCATGTAAAACTGAAAAATGTGTAAAACTGTATGTAACTGCCCATACAAATTGTTGGCACCCTGTAATTTGTGTGCCTAATTTGCGCTCAGATTGATGCTTATGATGATTGGAAAGAGGTAAAAACATTCCATGCCTTATAAAAAAGCCTTTTGTCTCCAAAGGTAAAATATTTCCATAAGAGGGTTTTATTATTCAACACTTTTGAGTTTTGAAAGCCTTAGCCAAGGTTGTTTTTATGCCCCCAATATATAAAAAATAAAAAATAAAAAAAAAAATAAAAAATAAAAAAAAATCAACGTAGTATACAATAGATCTCGAGACCAAGCGCAAAGGAAAGATCCCACAAGGGATGTAACGGGTGAACTACACTATAAAGTGCCAATATGCACTCAAGTCTGCACGTGTCAAAGAGGAGAAAGTTCGCACTCAAACATTGATAGCATCGAGCACCAATCCATGAGGAGGAGAGCTCAACAAAAGAGGTTTCAAGGCAGATCTCAAACCCAACAACTGGCACGCAAAATTGCCAGTGAGCTTATCCCTCAAGATCGAAGGTTGAATCCATGCATAATATAGATGGAGGTTTTAGGCAAATTGTAATAAGTTTTTTTGCATATACTTGTTTGTGACAATTAAGCGTCAGCTGGCATGGAATTTAAAGCTTGCACTGAGGAAGTGCAGTCTCTTCCATGCTGAGCAATATATCAGCTCTACCTCCATTATTGTGTTTTTATTTAGTTCTGGTTGACAATGCAATTGCAATTTTTTATCTCAATCAATGAATAGTTGACTAAGCGAATAAGAGCAATAAGCATTCCTGGTCTTGTGAGGATTACTACAATTGTTAGAATCTGATCATAGCGCTCCACCTCAACAAGCTTGAGACGAAGGCTTAACAACCATGCAAACACTTTGAAAGAAGCTCAGTTTTCGAAGAAGATTAAAGATGATTCGTGATATTTGCAGGAAGATGATCAGGATAGCACAATGAATAAAGGTGAGGAAATAATCATATTAATGATAAATGGATTTATTCAAAGACTATGTTGACTGTTGCAGAAGGCATGCAATTATTTGGAGCCCCGGGGAACAGGCAATGGTCGGTGAGAATTGGATTGGTAAATCTAAGGGGACAGCCACGGGAAGTCAAGCCATGAATTTGCTAGCTAAATATCCAGTTGTTGAATGAAGGGGTCTAATAAAAAATTCAAATGCCAAATGTTATGTGCAGGCGCGCAGAAATCTAAAGCAGTTCTATTGTCAAGTGAAAAGGGAAGCAATCAATATTGTTCAAAAACTAACTGGTTCAAAAGAAAGAATTCAGAGTCTTGCTAATCATTCAAAGGCTCTTTTACCTTCACTTTTTCATCTGGAAAAAAGGCTTATGGCAAAAAGGAATAAACCTTCACTCCCCTAGTATGACTTTTGGATACTTTTCAAAGCATTATGCAGATGGTAGAATCCCGCATAGGAATCTCTCAATGGTAGCATCGTATCACATTTTTGGGAAGACATTGCAGGAGAAGAAAATTCTTTCTGAATACTTCATCTACCCAGAGTGTATAATAAATGAGAATGTTTCAGAACCAAAGGGAGCTTGCACTTCACTCGTTCGATAACAGTTGTGTTGATTATAGGAACTCTAGCAACAATTGTACTTACTCTAATTAATGGAGATCCGTCATCCCTCATGGATGCCATTTAAAAATCAGAGCTCAGCAGCGCCACTTGAACAAAAAGACAATAGCAAATGACCTTCAGACACCTTGCAGTGATCATCCAAGTGGGTAAAGTTGAAACAGAGCACTAGCTGCGCAAATATGTTGAGCAAGTGTTGTAGTACTCAATGCGCAACAAACTGCATCCACACGTTGTGCAACTATGATAGGGGAACAAGTTAAACATTCAAGAGGACAAAATTCAAGTTTCCAGATGGCAGAGCATCCCTATCTTTAGCCACAAAATCAATAGGTGTAAAATCCCAGATTTAAAGGAGTAGGTGGCAATCAAATTGCAAGTTTTTCAGGGATTTTATCAATGTTTATAGGTAATTGAAGGTATTCCTCACCATCCAGGCATCAATTCGACATATCAAATAGGTGACAATCAGATCTCGGATTCCATGGCAAGAGATCAGCAATTAAGGACATGTGATAGATCTCATATAATCAAGATCAACTCGAAGTTTTAGAGCACAAAATCAATAGATCATTCCCATTCCAAGGATATTTGTGACCAATAGCTCTCATATTTTCCAGCCCTGATTGCAACCAATTCATTTTTAGTTTATTTTGATGATTTCATTTCTAGCAAACTAGGAACATTTTGTTATTATTTTTGTTATTTAAGTAAGCATTTTGTAATAGAGTAGGGGCGATCCTTGGAGGACTCCTTGGGTTCGATAAGAGAAAGAGAAGACCTGCCTATTTGTAAGAAGTTTATGTGATCAATAACAAAAGTACAAAGTTCTTCATTCCAAGGATTCATGTGTCTTTGCTTTTTGGTGATGTTATCCTTCTTTGTGCATGTGTCTTCATTACTCAGTTTGTTCACTTAAGTGTGTTATCTTCAAATGTTTAATAACAGAAGTACAAAGTTCTTCATTCCAAGGATTCATGTGTCTTTGCTTTTTGATGTTATCCTTCTTTGTGCATGTATCTTCATTACTCAGTTTGTTCACTTAGTGTGTTATCTTCAAATGTTTAATTGGAGGAAGATAGTTCAGAATTCATGGTTGCATGCTCTAAATTAGAGCAGTTAAAGATTCCATTTTTTTCATCTAAAGTCAAACATGAAATTAACCCCTGCTAGGTGCTTCATGTTTGATGAGTTGTTTTCTTTCTTTCTTCTACCATACCACAAAACTTTGATAACCAGAAAGTGGTGGCTATCTTGCCCTTAGTATTGATTTTCTCCTTAACTGGGTGTTGATCACTTTGACCTACTTCCTTATTGACTCCATGCCCAATGGATGGTCCTTTTCCCTTGCCCATCCATCAACTTTATAAACCCATCCATTCATTGAAGACCTAGCCTCTGATTTCATCGAAAATCTGTGAGAGAGCCCTCTCTGGGTTTGAAGGGATAACTTCTAGCATGCAAGTGGTTTGAGGTTACCTCTGTGACTTTCCTCCCGCAACCAAGGGAAATTACGGAGTGATAACATTTTTTGAGCCGTTGTTGGGGACGAATGAGAAATATTCCCTGGGATGAACGACAAAGACTAGAGCTAATTGATCATGGTGAACAACGGCCAGACACAAGAAGGTTGTGTACTTTTCACATGGCGACTCCAACCTCGAAGAATCGAGAAGTTTAAAGTTTCACTGGAAACTCCATTCTCTCAAGATGATTTTCATGTCTACAAGGTATGCTCCTATGCATCGCTCGCATATTCCAGGTTTTCCAAATCAAATGCCTAGTGTAGATTGGAAAACCTACCTCCCAAGGTTCAAAGATCAAAAGGGTGATGATGTGGCTATTCATTTGGTTAGATTTCACATGCATCTACGTAGACTTGGGGTTAAATTGCATGAGGATTCTTTAATAAAAATATTCATGGTATCGTTGGAGGGAAATGCACAATTATGGTATGAAAGCTTGCCACCTGGTTGCTTGTACTCCCTTAAAGATTTTCATTTAATATATTTTGAGAAATGCAAAAAAATCTATTAATCTTTATCATTGGTTCAAAACTGTTGTGAGCACGTTGAAAGTTTTATTTAGTGTCTTGAAATCTTTTATGAAGATCGGGAGTTCATGGATGAAGATATCATAGAAGCTTTGTATGAAATCCCTTTTCAACATTAGGAAAAGAAGATTGAACATATATGCTCTTACACTCAGGAAAATCTCCAGCAAGCAATGTATTCTTCCGTGCCTGAAAATGAAGTAGATCTGCATCATAAAAGCCATGTTACAACTCCTGAAAATGATGAAAATTTGCAATTGGTTTGTCAGCTTTTGTGTGATCAAAATACAAGTGAGGACAGCCAATCAAAGGTTTCTTCGTCTCATTTATTCGTTGAAATCTTGTCTCATTAAGAAGTATATGAAAGTTAGATCCTTGACATTGTTTGCATGGAGAATCTATACAGTGAACTAGTTCATGTTGATAGCTTTTCATATTTGCAAGAAGATCAGGTGGTAGGAAATGTTTCCTTTCATTCTTTTGAAAATCAAAATGATCGCATTCAAACAAAGTTACCAAAGCTTAATGAGACCTGTTAGCGCTCTATAAATTTCCTAGAGGTTGTTAGAAAGAAGAAATCTATGAGAGGTAACTTTATCCAACCACTTTTGAAGCTGGGATCTAGCCCTTCCAACTTCAGAGAGGGATCTCTCTATATGATTTAGATATGTTTCATATTTTTTAAATATTAGGCTAGGTAAATAAATGAGTTGGTTTTTTTGTCGTAGTGTTTGTCGAGTTGGCTAAGATAGTTTACACATCCATTGGGCTATGGGGTTTGTGTCGTAAAAATGAAATCCAAACCAGAAAAACAAAGAAACCTTTCACAGGGCGAGATAATATAATCATTGGATTATTTAGTAGCATAAATGAGGGATAGCAGAAAATATGAGAAAGACAATTACAACAAAGAAGCAGTTACGAATTTCTTTATTGTAAAATGAGAAGATAAAACACTAAAATCTTTTAAGTCAGAAACAGGGTATACGAGATAAATCCTGCAACGTTCATTACTTCCAAAGATTAGATTTAGAAAATAGTGTGATAACAAAGTGAGAATAACATTTGACTTAAAGAGAAAAACATCACCAGTGAATACACGCAAGAATCCTGTAAAATGCCTCTTTGTATTAATGGGAGACCTCTTCAAAAATATTACAGTCTGATAGCTTGCAGGGCGTGAAGATCAACAACCCTCAATACTTCGAAAGATGAAGTATTTATAACCCAAAATTACAAACAATCCTATCATCAAAGATCAAGACGTGGTAAATCTATTTTTAGCCTAACTAACTTAACAAATTACAGAAATCTAGGAACTGCTTGATGATGTATCACAACTGCATGTTGTGTTCTAGATGGACCGTTGGTGAGCCCTCTGCACGACCTCATCCGGCTGGACAAATGACTGGGCTGGGACAGCTCATCTATTATTCAATCAGATCACAGAGTTCTTCCCATCAAAGATGACTGGGAACGTTGACTTTGAGTAGCCTTCGATAAACTTCATCCATTTCTGTGTACTTGGCGAAGGTAGGTTTGGTGACGAAGATGTATCGAATTTCATGCTGAATACTAATGTCCCACTGAAGCGCATCTAGAAATGCCTTGCCAGTGATGCTGCCTTGAATTCCTGAAAACTTTGAACTGTCCTTAGACACATCAGCCAGTCTCTTTTTGTAGTCTGGGAGTGTCATCAATTTGTCATTAATTACCTTCAGACCAGGAAGACCTTTCTTCTGCAGAGCCTCAATCTTACTAAAAAACCTTTGTACTCCTAGGTCCATGACCTGAACCTTTTCTTCCAGCTGAAGCATCAATCCTCTCTTGGTCAAAACTCTCTTGACGTCAAGGATGGTCTCTTTTCTATCTTCAATTTTCAGCTCTTCCAGCTCCTCCCTGGTCTTAGAATTTAGGAACTTGATGATTTCATTAGCCTATGTGGGCATCTCTCCCAATTCCATTATGATCTTCTCAATGGCCCGTTTGCTTCTCTGCACCAATTCATTTTGCTCAAACATGATCTGTATCATTGGCCATATCTCGTTCATAGACTTGGTGATGTCTGTCCAGACACTTTCTTTAACTTCGGCCATAGTTTTACCTGCCACTATTTGCTTCCGAAATTGTTGTAACTCTTGTTTGAGCTGGTCTGACACCTTCTTTTCCTTGGAGAGGTTGATCTGATAAGAAGATTTGAGTTCTTGAAGGTTCTCAATCTTCTTTTTTAGCCTGCTAATCTCTGTTTCCTGCAGGTTCATCTCTTCCATAGATTTGGCCAATTCGGTTGTCTTTTCCAGAGATGTCAGTGGATTCGTTGATGGGACTTATGTTACTGATGTTGTGCTCATTCCTGAAAGTGGAACTGCACTCAATGGAATGACTTCCATTGGCTTCAGTTGTTCTTTCTCTTTTACTAGCTTCTCCATCTCAGCTTCCATTTCCTTTAGTTGTGCATTTTGCTCCATGATTAGTTTGAGCATTTCATCTTTTTCTCCTTCTGTCTATGCTATTTCCTTCGCCTGCGAATCCTCTGTTGGTGGGAGTTTCAATTGTTTCCTTAAGGAGGCTATGTCAGCATTTTTATTTTTAATCATCTCCTCGATTTCTTTCACGTTCGAGGGATCGTACCCGATCTTAAGGACCAATTCCTCCAAAGTCTTGATCTTGTTGTCCTTGGCAAAGGACAATATCTTCTCCAACTTCAACTGTGTTTGGACATTGTTCAGGGACACTTGCAATTTGGATGCAGTAGTGGAAGCATGTGCCAGTGTATAGAAAACCATTTCTCCTGTTTGCTTGTGCAGATCCATCTGATCGGCTGGATGCACATCCTTAGTCTGGAATTCAAAAGTGGCCCTTTTGTAATCAGTGATTACCTTTGGATCCGGAACTTGTGCTTGGAGGAATGCCATATGCATCCTGCCCTTCTTAGTGTTAAATGTCGATAGCAGCCTATGTTGTGCATTTGACGTCTGCTTCCAGAACTGGGCGCAAGTGTTGTTGGTCAGAGTCTGATTCTTTTTCTTGATTAGATCGTATTTCTCAAAGATGCTCAGCTTCGGTCCTATCTTGCCTGGCTGGGTGGTTGATGGAGTATTTGTAGATTTCTTCGGCGACGCTGAGATTTTGATATGTTGGAGGCTTTCTCTAAGGGACGGCCTATCAACCTTGGTCACTATAGTAGATGGAACTTCCTTTTCCCCCATCAGGTCAGGAGATGAACTAGTTTTAGGCCTCTTGGTATGCAGTTGGAATTCTTCTGACGATACTTCCGTGACAGGCGGTGACAAATCTTGCCTAGGCCTTTTCTCTTTCGGAACCTGTGGTGTGGTTGTTTGTGATACAGTGGCCAGGGGATCTTGTTGTTCTACTTCGACCAAAGTGTTTGGTTCCCATTCTGTCTGGTTTGCGAATTTCTCGACTTCGGGCCTAGATTCGTGGACATACGGGATATTTTTATTTTTCACCCTCGTCTCAGAGATAATCCCGCACGGATCGTAGTGCCATGTGAAACTCATGACGAACTTCATTTCCTTCAGCAGCTTTTCTGCTTCCTCTTCGGTGCCTCGATTGTTGCAGATGAAAGAACCAATCTGCCCTTTGATTCTAAGTTGTTACTTTTTCTTTGGAGACACAAAGTGAATATCATCAGAGTTTATCATCTGCCTTATGTACTCCAGAGAAAAAATTCTGACAGGCAGGTATTTAGGCATCTTATACAAGGCCAACTTGCACCCATATACTCTGATCTCAGTGTGATTTTGGTATAAATACCAATCACCAGTCTTGGTGTGATCTGAGAGATACAAGATCCTCTGAACTTCATCATTAATCCTAGGTTCGGGCCTGCCGCTAAGCATACTTACCACTGGGTGGTAGAATTGCTCGATGAACTGCTTGAAACTGAATTTTGTGGAATTATGCTTGAGCAAGGAGGTCCATGCGGTTACTGCCTGGGGTCTGCCATCTCCGTCCATCTTCTGCATGGAAAAAGCAAATTTGTCCGCTTGGAAGAAAACGAACAAGTATGCCAGTATTGAAGAATACCGAAACATGCCTTCCGTGACGAAATTGACAAACTATTCGTGAATATTGTTCGCCAGGAAAGTGCTGAAGTCGAACTAGGTAGTGGGCTTCTCATCGGTGGAGAAAATGGACAAAAATCCCAAAATGGGTTCATCTATCCACTAATCTGAATAATAACCTAACAAGGCGCATAGGGACGAGATAATCTGGTTTCCTTTGGTCGAAAACATGGAAGAAGGATAAGGGGGATTTGTAGCGGGGAATTGAGCATATGGTGGGAGGAAAAGCTCAAATATTTGAGCTCTTTGAGGGAAAGTCATCTTCTAGTATAATTCTGTGAGAATTTCAAGGTTAAAAGGTGATGCGGAGTCAGCTCGGGATATTTGCATTATTTGGTCGATGGTTTCAGGTGTGATGAGGAAAAGAAGTTCTCCAGACGAGGAAACGATGGCTCTTTGCTCGGGAATGTAGTGGGCTTGGCACTTGAGGGAAAACTCTGGAAAAGGGTGAATCTGAGGAAAGAGATACAGGGGTAGGTTGGACTCCCAGAGTCCAATTTCGTCACTCTGGTCCAGGAAAACTTCTTTGAGCCACGACTGAAGGTCTGCGAAATCGAAATCGCACTTTGTATCTGTGATTAAGTGATCTTTGTCGGCCAGTGGAATCCTATCGAGGTCGACAGGAGGCGAAAGAAACAGATTCTCCTCTCCTTCTGCTTGTTTTGACTTTGGCGCCATTACTGTAACAGTACCTGCAAAAAGCAACGTTAGTGGGGACGACTGTAAATGGGGGCGACTGACTGAAACGGAGAAAAATGGTGTAAAATTCTCTGGTGCGATGAGTGGGTAAATGGTGAAAGAAAGAGGAGTGAGGGTAGTTTTGAGTAAACAGGTGTCTATTGGCCGTGAGGGACAGGTCAGCTAGTTAACGGATAGGTTATCCAGTAATAAATGGCCAATGAATCACTTAGAGTGTGAGATGGCAGGTGACAGTGACTGAGGAATACAGATGGGTGAAGTGGCGGCTCCCGATTGGGGTAAAAATCATGGTGAGGGGGCTTGCCATGAGTGAATGGGGGGGAAGGACTGACAGAAATTATGGGACGTGACTCTTTTGGAAAGGTGGATGATGACGTCAAGAGGTGACAAAGGTATGTTAGACAGTAGGAGGCGGTGAGACTCGGGACCGGTAGATTCATGCCACGTATAGATAGGGGCCCGCCAGAGGAAAGATTCCATTCCGGACCCCCCCCCTCAGTTAAAGGCAGAACATTCGGGGGGGGCCGAAAAACCCCTTAAGTCATTGATATGTGTGCTTGCCTTTTGACCCCAGATCTATGTGTGTCCTTTATCACACATTCCAGACCCCCCCCCCCTCCATTAAAGGGAGAACAGACGGGGGGTCCGGAATCCAATATAGACCGTAGATCCGCGCGCTTAAACTTGGTCCGTCCAGATGTGCGCGTGTATTATCAGCGATTCCGGACCCCCCCCCCCTCCATTAAAGATAGAACAGTCGGGGGGGTCCGGAATAATCTGACCACCGTAGATCTGGGTGTAATTATCTGAACCATTGATATATGAGCGGAGCATAAGTGAGGGCACGGAGAATACATGCACCGGAGAACTTAGGATAAGTGCATTTCACGAGTTTTTTCCCAAGGCTTTTCATGTATACACCACCACGGGGCTAGACAAACAACATTTTAAGCATCTGAAACATGGTGCAACATTCATCCTCCAGCTGGTTTTATTGAAGTAAAGCAACTAGCCTATATTCTAACCTAGCTTCCTATGAGAATTAACCCAGATTAGACTGTTGGGCTAAGAACTTACTCTACCCTGGGGCTATCTGACCAAGATTAGACAGTCTGGCTGGATTTATTCACTAATCTAACCTAGATACTTTGGCTAAGATTGAACGGTTTAGCCAAGCTTATTCACTAATCCTATCAACATCAATTTAAAAAAGAACTTGGCCATGCTTGAAAGGTATGGACCAAGTTACTATTATTTCATGGGGCTTTATTGAAATTCTTTTATGCCCTCTTTTCTTCTTTCATTTTCTTTCTTTTTCTTTTTTTCTTTTCTTTCTTTTCTTTTTCTTTTTCTTTTTTTCTTTTCTTTCTTTTCTTTTTCTTTTTCTTTTTTCTTTTCTTTCTTTTCTTTTTCTTTTCTTTTCAAATCATTTGCAGAATGAAAAATCATTTGTCAACAAAAACACTAGAGAGAGATCATATTCCAGTCACCAGTTGATACTATAACTTATAGGGTGATAACAAGACCAAATCAGAATTGTTCGATGAACAAGAGGATAGTCTCGATGCACATAATACGGATGTCATATTTGAAAATGTTAAAGAATGTTTAGATATTTTTATAGACAGACCTATTGTTTGCATTTTTTTTTAGGATGATCTTAAGCATAACAAAATAAAACAAGAAGCAGTTTTAGATGAAGATTGTCCTTTTCCTTTGGATTATCAAGACATGGTGATTTTTCATGCTTTCCAAGATCCTGTGGCAAGTTTGTTGCAGTCATCAGAGAAGGAAGATTTTGTGCTTTTTTACAGATTACAGATTCCAGCTTAGTTATTAGTTGTCATTTTTTACATTTTTGTGTCTGCTCAAGGAAGATGTGAGCATAATTCAAGAGACTAGCCATCTCATTTCATGGTTACACTGGCATTTTTCTATCACTTGATTGAGCAGATGTTTCGGCAGCTTAGTATAGGTAGCAGTTTGAATAAGCTCACAGTTTGAGCATTTTTTCAGTTTGATTTCAACAATGTGCAGTCACTTTAGCAGTTGGTTTTCAGTTTTTCAAGCAGTTTGTCTGAGTTAGTCTTCAGTTTTCAGCTTGCAGCTTCAGTATGAGTTTGCAGTGTTATTATTTTTAGATCAGGTATTGGAAAAGGGAACAACTCAATGGACTAGGCACAAGTCTATGGTGTTCTTTGGCGCCTCACAGGGAGGACGCCATCCCCATTAGAGCTGATGTTGGCACCCTATAATTTGTGTGCATAATTTTCTCTTGGATTGATGCTCATGATGATTAGAAAGAGGTATGGACATTCCATGCCTTAGACAAAAATCATATTGTCCCCAAAGGTAAAATATTTTCATAAGGGGGTTTTATTATTCAACACTTGTGGGTTTTGAAAGCCTTAGCCAAGGTTGTTTTTATGCCAAAATAAAAAAATTGTACATAAATGAATATAAAAATATTACTTTAAACTATTTTATAGTTTTGAACATATTCCTTTCTTTTAGTCGTTCGCAATAAAAAATTGTGGGCTTCTCAACCCAATTTCTTTCAAGTCTATCAAGTGCCTAATTGCAAATCAACATAGCATACAACAGAGCCCGAGACCAAGCGCCAAGAAGAGAGTCCACAAGGGACATAACTTGTGCACTACATGTTGAATAACCAATGGAACGTTGGTGTATATCAACATCATAAAGCTTGTTCACACCAGCAATGTGGGATATATCACATTGAAGGAAAATGTAAAACGCCAAGCCATAAAGTGTTAGCATGCACACAAGTCTTCAGGTATAAAAGAGGAGAAAGTTTGCACACATTGCCAACATTGAGTGCCAAGCCACAAGGAGGAGAACTCAACACAAGAGGTTTCAAGGCAAATCTCAAACCCAACATCTAGCACGCAAAATTATCAGCGAGCTCATCCCTCAAGATCGAAGGTCGAATCCTTGCATAATATAGATGGAGGTTTTAGGCAAATTGTAATATGTTTGTTTGCATATACTTGCTTGTGACAATTAAGCGTCAGATGGTATGGAATTTAAAGCTTGCACTGAGGAAGTGCAGTCTCTTATGTGTTGAGCAATATATCATCTCTGCCTCCATTATTTTGTTTTTATTTAGTTCTGGTTGACAATGCAATTGCTATTTTTTATCTCAACCGATGAATAGTCGATTGAGCGAATAAGAGCAATAAGCATTCCTGGTCTTGTGAGGATTACTACAATTGTTAGAATCTGATCATAACACTCCATCTCAACAATCTTGAGACGAAGGCTTAACAACCATGCAAACACTTTGAAAGAAGCTCAGTTGGCGAAGAAGATTAAAGATGATTTGTGATATTTGCAAGAAGATGATCAGGATAACACAATGAATAAAGGCAAGGCGATAATCATATTAATGATAAATGGATTTATTCAAAGACCGTACAGACTACTGGAGAAGGCATCCAATTATTTGGAGCCCCATGGAATAGGCAATGGCCAGTGAGAATTGGATTGATAAATCTAAGGGGATAGCCATGGGAAGTCAAGCCATGAATTTGCCAGCTAAATATCCAGTTGTTGAATGAAGGGGTTTAATCAAAATATCAAATGCCAAATGTTGTGTGCAAGCGCGCAGAACTCTAGAGCAGTTCTATTGTCATGTCAAAAGAGAAGCAATCGATATTGTTCAAAAACTAATTGGCTCAAAAGAAAGAATTCGGAGTCTTGCTAAGCATTCAAAGGCTCTTTTACCTTCACTTTTTTCATCTAGAAAACATGCTTATAGCAAAAAGGAACAAACCTTCACTCTTGTAGTACGACTTTTTGATCTTGTTCAAAGCATTATGAAAATGGTAGAATCCCACATAGGAATCTCTCAATGGCAGCATCGTATCACATTTTTGGGAAGGCATTACAGGAGAAGAAAATTCTTTCTGAATACTTCATCAACATAGAGTCTATAATAAATGAGAATGTTTCAAAATCAAAGGGAGCTTGCACTTCACTCGTTCGATAGTGGTTGTGTTGATTATAGGAACTGTAGCAGCAATTGTACTTACTCTAATTAGTGGAGGCCCATCATCCCTCATGGCTGCCATTTCAAAATTAGAGCTCGGCAACGCCATTTGAATGAAAAGAAAATAGCAAATTACCTTCAGACACCTTGGAGTGATCATCCAAGTGAACAAAATTGAAATAGGGCACTCATTGCGCAAATTCGACATGCAAGTGTTGTAGAAGTCGGTTGCCCAGTGAACTGCATCCACACGTTGTGCAACTGTGACAGGGGAACAAGTCAAACATTTGAGAGGACAAAATTCAGGTTTCCATATGGCAGAGCATCCCTATCTTTAGGCACAAAATCAACAGGTGTAAAATCCCATGTTTAAAGAAGCAGGTGGCAGTCAAACTGTAAGTTTTTCAGGGATTTTATCAATGTTTATAGGAAATTGAAGATATTTCTCACCATCCATGCATCAATTCGACATATCAAATAGGTGACAATCAGATCTTGGATTCCATGGCAAGAGATCAGCAGTTAAGGATATGTGACAGATCTCATATCATCAAGATCAACTCGAAGATTTAGAGCACAAAATCAGAAGATCATTCCCATTCCAAGGAGATTTGTGACCAACAGCTCTCATCTTTTTGAGACCTCGTTGCAACCAATTCATTTTTAGTTTATTTTTATGATTTCATTTCCAGCAAACTAGGAACATTTTATTACTATTTTTGTTATTTAACTAAGCATTTTGTAATAGAGCAGGGGCGGTCTTCGGAGGACTCCTTGGGTTCGATGAGAGAAGGAGAAGACCCGCTTGTTTTGTAAGAAGTTTTTGCGATCAATAACAAAAGTACAAAGTTCTTCATCCCAAGGATTCATGTGTATTTTCTTTATGGTGATGTAATCCTTCTTTGGGCTTGTGTCTTCATTACTTAGTTTATTCATTTCAGTGTGTTATCTTCAAATGTTTAATTGGAGGAAGATAGTTAAGAGTTCATGGTTGCATGCCCTGAATTATAACAGTTAAACATTCCATTTCTTTCATCTAAAGTCAAACATGAAATTCACCTATGTTGGGTGCTTCATGTTTGATGAGTTGTTTTCTTTCTTTATTCTATCATACCACCGAACTTTGATAACCAAAAAGTGGTGGCTATCTTGCACTTAGTATTGATTTTCTCCTTAACTGGGTGTTGATCACTTTGACCTACTTCCTTATTGACTCCATGCCCAATGGATGGTCCTTTTCCCTTGCTCGACCATTAACTTTATAAACCCATCCATTCACTGAAGACCTAGCCTTTGATTTCATCGAAAATTTGTGAGAGAGCCCTCTCTGGGTTGGAAGAGCTAGATTCTAGCCTACAAGTGGTTTGAGGTTACCTCTGTGACTTCCCTTCTGCAGCCAAGGGAAATTAGGGAGTGCTAACACAAAGTTCCTCTATTTTCCAAAGATAGTGGACTTCTCACTCTTCCCAATGTTGATTTTAATTCAATGACATGCTCTCCAATAAATATAGGATGTGATGTTAGAATATAGAAGATGGTGTGCTCGTTTTACCATTGACGATACCCTTGTCACCCAACCACAGGCCGAAGCCTCCCTCCGAGCACCTTAACCTTGACCTGAGAATTCCTCCGGAAGCAAACCCTAGGCTAGATAGCCAAACAAAGAACAGTGCATCTCTCCCCAAGGATAGCGCAACACAAAAGACTGATCAGATGTTCCAAACCCTAGCCAAGAGATATCCAAACCAAATACTGAACTTGTTGTTGTTGCAGCTGCACTTGCAACCCTCCTCCAAACATGCGCACCAGTTGCAACTGCAGTGCGCACCAACTGGGAAAACTACAGTCCTGAGATGTGACAAATGAAAAACTGGCGCCCTGTATTTATAGTAATCCTGCCAGTTTACTGGGGCCGACTTCTCCTTCTGGGTATGTGTCTGTTCAGTATATTATTATTAATTATGGTTGACTTCTTCTCTTGGAGGCTAATAGCCTAATATAAATTATATTCTTGAGCCGACAAGGCTTCTAGGGTTATTATCCAATTCATTAGGG
>JZKD02S1977597.1:182937-229557 GCA_000966675.3 Picea glauca | reverse complement strand
CCCAACCACAGGCCGAAGCCTCCCTCCGAGCACCTTAACCTTGACCTGAGAATTCCTCCAGAAGCAAACCCTAGGCTAGATAGCCAAACAAAGAACAGTGCATCTCTCCCTAAGGATAGCGCAACACAAAAGACTGATCAGATGTTCCAAACCCTAGCCAAGAGATATCCAAACCAAATACTTAACTTGTTGTTGTTGCAGCTACACCTGCAACCCTCCTCCAAACCTGTGCAACAGTTGCAACTGCAGTGCGCACCAACTGGGAAAACTGCAGTCCTGAGATGTGACAAATGAAAAACTGGCACCCTGTATTTATAGTAATCCTACCAGTTTACTGGGGCCGAATTCTCCTTCTGTGTATGTGTCTGTTCAGTATATTATTATTAATTATGGCCGACTTCTTCTCTTGGAGGCTAATAGCCTAATATAAATTATATTCTTGAGCCGACAAGGCTTCTAGGGTTATTAGCCAATTCATTAGGGTTTCTCTTGCTTCCCGGAGTCTTCTATTCTCGTCGGGTTCACATATAGAGGTAAATACCTCCCGCAGCTACCATAATATTAACATGTGACTCTCACACCCACCCTCTTACATGAGTTTAATTATTGGGCTCTCATACACTCAAACAAAAAGTTAGAAGTTACCCCCAATGATAACAAAATACAAGAAAATGGGTTGACTTAATACCCATAATTAATTTCCCCCTTGGACCCCTCTTAGACACTCTTTTCTCTTGTGGAAAACTTATCCCCTATCTATGTCCATATCCCCCAGCAGTTGGTATCACATTTTATTTATTTAAAAATAGAAAATACATTTGCATATTACATCGCTTGCCCATAGCCACATTCATATCTACATTATGCATTAATTAAACTAGGGATTATAGTGGGGATGTTACATTCTGCTTACCCTGCAATTGTGCACTGTCATCAATGTACAACACCATGTTGAATACATATACAAATTTACATCACATTACAATATTCAGAAAAGAAAAGAAAATTCTGCAATTTTTATCCTCCAATAGCAGTCCCAACCAAAATCTCATATTTCTCTCAACCTGTTGACCTAAGGAATGTGCCCCCTTCACTGTTCCCAATTCATCAAGATGCACCATTCTTTTATCAAGGATGTCAACGCAAGTGACCAAAATTATGAGATTTGTTTTCGAAACTCTAGCTTCCCAAAAATGGAGTATTGCATTTTCAATTTTTGTTTTCTTCAAAATTGACAAAATTTTGCGGGTATTCCTCCTGCATAGTTTCTTGATGCTCCCAGGTTGCATCTTCAGGACCGTATAAGGTCTATTAAACCTTTACCAACCCTGTGGATTTGTTCTTGAGCACCTTGACTTTCTAGTCGAGGATGCATACTGGTTCCACCTGAAAATCCCCTTTGTTTTCCACTTGGATCACAGTCTAATTAATTATGTGGTCAGAGTGAGAAACATTTTTATTTAATAATGACACATGAAATATATTATGCACTCTCATGGATGCATGAAATGATAGCATGTATGCAACTGGCCTTGTCTTTTCTAAGATTTCAAAAGGCCTACAATATCTTGTTGCCAGCTTTGGGCAGTAACCCAATCTCAATAAACTTCTTTTTTCTTTCACTTTTAAAATAAACATGTTCGCCCACTTTAAAATCTCTAAAATCTTTTTTCTTATCTGCATAAATTGTCTCCATGTCCTGGGCAGCCTTTAAATTCTGGCTGGTCCTTGTCATCTGTTCTTCCATTTCCTTTAACAAATCTGATCCAATGACAACTCTTTCTATTGGGTTATCCCAACTCACTGGTGTGTTACACTTCCTGCCATACAATGCTTCAAATGAGCTCATTTTTAGTGAGGCCTGATACCCGTTGTTGTAAGCAAACTCTACTAAGTGGATATATTCTTTCCACTTTGATGGTTGATCCATCACATAAATTCTAAGCATATCTTCAATTATTCTGTTGGTCCTCTCTGTTTATCCATCTGACTCTAGGTGATACGTTGTACTTAGATTTAGATTCATCCCAAAGCCTTTGAACAAACCTTTCCAAAAATTACATGTGAATTTTGAATCTCTATCTGAAACAATTTAGTTAGGCACCCCATGTATCCTGACAACTTCTTTCATGTAAAACTCTACAATGGTTGTTGCATTGTGTGGTGTCTTCACGTGAACAAAATGTGTCGCCTTAGTCAATTTATATACCACCACCATGATGGAATCATGTTGCTTTATTGTTCTGGGTAGCTTTGTAATAAAATCAATTGTAACCACTTCCCATTTCCACTCGAGAATGAACAATAGTTGTAATAGCCCCACTAGATGTCTATGCTTTGTTTTCACCTTTTAACATTCTAGACACATGGCTATGTAATTAGCCATTTCTTTCTCCATTCCTAGCCAAAAATATTGGCTTCTTACAACTGCAATTGCTTTCTGATATCCTGGGTGCCCAACATATGGTACATTGTGCATTTCCCTTGGCATTATATTTTTCAACTCATTGGAATTTGACACATAAATTTTTCCTCTATACATGAGTATCATCCTCTTGCAACTCATAATAATTAAATTTTTGCAGTAAATTGTCTTGTTGTAACGTTTCTTTTATTTTTAAATATTGTTGATCTAAATTTGCAACTTCTAAAATGTTGTGTTTTAAATCAGTGTTGAACATATTGATGGCTGAAATATGCATTTCATGAACTATTATATTGAGTGCATCAACCACCTGATTTTCCTTTCCTTTTATATGCTTAATTTCAGAGTCATGTTCACTTAGAAATTCCAACCATCTAGTTTGTCTGGCATTTAATGTTGGTTGTCCAAACAAATACTTCAAACAACAGTGGTCTATCCTTAGATCAAATCTTCTCCCCATAAGGTAATGTCTCCACATTTTTAATGCTTGTACAATGGCTACTAATTCCAAGTCATGTGTAGCATAATTCCTCTCATGCTCCTTTAATTTTCGAGACTCATAGCATACCACATACTCTTTTTGAGTGACAACTCCATCGAGCCCTTCCCCTCATGCATCAATGCACACTACCAAATTTTCATATGGATCTACAATCTTTAATATTGGTGCACTTGTCAAAATATCTTTCAACTACTGAAAATTTTCTTCACATTTCGGACTCCACTCAAATTCCACTCTCATGTTTTGAAAATAAGTGATTGGGCTTGCGATCTTTGAAAAGTCTTTTATGAATCTTTGGTAATAACCGACAAGACCCATAAATGATTTTATCTCTATCACATTTCTTAGTGTTGGCCACCCTCTAATGGCCTCTATCTTCTCTGAATCCATTGTTATCTCATATATTGATATAATATGCCCCAAGTAGTGAATCTTATTTTGATAAAAGATGCACTTACTTAGTTTGACATACAACTTGTGCTCTCTTGAAAATTGCAGCACCATTCTTAAATGTGCTCGTGCTCTTCTTGTGTCCTTGAATAGATGAGTATATCATCTAGGAACACAATCACAAACTTGTCCAAGTACTCCCTAAACACTCCATTCACCAGGAACATGAAAACCGATGGGGCATTTGATAGTCCAAAAGGCACTACCGTAAATCCATAATGCTTATATCTTGTTTGGAACGTTGTCTTGTCGATATCCTCTTCCTTTATCCTCACTTGATGATAACATGATCTCAAGTCTCTCTTTGGTGGCAATCCTGATATTTCCCCAAAAACATCTTCAAACTCTTTCAATATTGGATTGTATTCAATACTTGCCACTTTATCTTTCATTGTCTCTTCCATATGGGCTGCAAAAATTTGACATCCCTTCCCAAAACACTTTTTCAGTTGCATGGCTGAAATTTCTCTAACAGTTACAGATGTTGGAACGCCTTGAATCTTGCCCTGCTAACCCCCCTCATCAAGACAAGTTGTTGTCTTGTTGTAACGATCTAGGACAACGTGGTTTTTTTCTAACCAATCTATGTTAATTAGGCAGTCATATGAACCCAATGGTATGATGTTCACATCTACCTTTGTTATGAGTCCATTCATGTCTATTGGGAAATCTTTAACCAACTAATTGATCTTTCTCTTAGCCCTTGTGGCTAACTGAACTAACCAAGATTTCTTATGCTTACTCCTTTGCAAGTGAAATCTTTCAACAATGTTAGAGTTTATGTAACTATGTCTAGCTCCATAATCAATTAAAATTTCTTTGGGCTGGTTATCAATCTTACCTTCCACTTCAATCATGGGGGATTGATACTCTACTTGCTTGTTGTTTAAGGCTTCATAAATCCTTGGCATGCTTCCTCCCATATCTTCAATTGTTTCATCCTTCTGAATGTTGTGGACAATCTTCATTTTTTCACCTTTGTGAGGATAGTCCATATATAAGTGATTTACCTCACATCCCATCGTACAGGTTGTTGCCTTGGCCTTTTCCCAAATTAATCTATTGTCTTGTGCTCATTTTGGGTTGACTGTCCTTGTTGATTTGCTTGGGAGTGGTTCCTAAAAAAGGGTGGCCTCCCTCTTTCCTTTCATCTTGTCATTCCAAGCTTTTTGGAAGATTGGCCTCCCTTTGCTTTGCTCATAAAGATGATTTTCTCTCCTTATGGTCTCCTCCAAAGTCTTAGGGTTTGTCATATTGTATCTTGTCACTGTAGAAGGAGGGTAACCCACTCAAATGTCTTTGGATTTTGACCTTCTCATCCTTTATGAAGCCCATATACTTCAACAACTCAAAGAAACCCTTCTCATACTTATCCATTGTCATGCTTCCCAGATTGAGTTCAAATAACTCTTTCATTTTCCTCTCATAGTAATGCTCTGAAAACTATTTATCCTGGAAATATCCTTTGAACTGCTTCCATGAGACCTTCCTCTCATCAAAGTATTTTTTTTGCTTAAGTTGATCCCACCGCATGGTTTCCTTTCCTTGCAAGTGGTAGGTTGCAATTATTATTTCTACCCTGGAGGGATAATCATGTAGCTGAAAACATTTCTTCATTTTCAACAGCCAGACCTTGGCCTTGTTATCACACAAGTTGTAGGATGGGAAAAGCTCGACCCAAACCACAATGTGGCGACAACCAAGAGAACACCTACCCACTGTCACCTTAGATAGGTATTCCCATCACTTTAGAGGTGAAGAGATCACCTCAAGGGGGGGATATCGGGTGACCCTAGGGGGAAATGAGAGGAAAGTGAGATGATGAAATGAATTCCCCTGTAGGTCAAGTTGTTATATGGAAAAAGGCTTGATAATGAGTCTCAGGAGTAGTTAACGGTTTCCAAGAAGATCAAGCACATGCGTTTGATGGTAGTACTTACTCGAGACACAACAAAATCCAACTATATGAGATATATGTTAGGTGGACAAGCAAGTTAATCTTATTGTCCCTATTTGCAGTAGTCAACAGAGATATATATCAGCAAGAAACAATCAATAAAGTTGTTAGATAAGATGTTAAAAGTCACGTAAAAAATGCAAGAGAGAAACTAGGAAAACACTAGCACAACTCAAGTAAAATAGCATGAGACTTTAGAATTGAAACAAGGTTGTAAGGTACAGGTGGAACCCCTACCCCATTATGAAAAGGTTGGCCAACAATAATCGAGAGGGTGAGTGCTCCCGGCAATCACATTATTACATACGTAATATGAATGCATGTTGGTCGTTAATACATATATAGGAAACTCGACCTAGTGGGGTACTCTTGAAACACCCTGCTATAATGAATAGAGAGCTGCTAGCACTCTACCTTTTGAATATATATCGACAATTATTATTTAAAGTGGTATGGGGATAACGACCATTATAGATGAGATGGTGAGAGCTTCTCTGTCTCAAGTGAACTACACATGTCCTTCCTAATATGAGTGAAATAGAATGTATATGTATCAAACCAGCAACCAAACACAGAAAGAGGTGAAGTGCATCTATCTATTAGTGCAGTGAGGGCTTCAAGGCTTATTGACCTTGAAGAAGGAAGTGAAGTGCATCTATCTATTAGTTCGGCGGAATCTTACTCACCGAGGATATAAGTAAGTAGTACATCGACCTACTCCATTGTTGGTGCAGGGATGGATGGAAGGCAGGCACCAAAGGCATTGCAGAGATACTATTAAGCCTTATGGCTATAGAAAACAAGTTGTTACAGTAGAAAAACCAACCATCAAAACTTGCAAGTAATCCACCCAAAAAGTGTGTTGGGATTACTAGATTGTAGGGGCAAAATATTAGGAACTTCTGACAGTTGAATTGTGAGTTATTCAAGAAAGTGTTTAGGGTTTGTTGTAGCCCTAATGGCTTTAGCATTAAAATTATTACAGCAACAAATTGCTTGGATAAAAGAGGACGCCCTTAGGGCACAAGAATGCTTATAACATGTAGAAGAAATTTCAATTTGAACAATTCCAATATCTCGTAGTTCTACGTATCTCAATGCACTGATTTATTTCTCCAATGCAAGCGATTAGTGCCTTTAACTATTGGGTTACAAAGTCTTTAAAAGAGAAAGAGCTAGTTGTGCTACCTCTTTAGGGGTGTAATCCCTTTTACTTCTCAATTAAGGAAAACCCTAGGAGGGTGTAAACCCTTTTACTTCTCCTAGTATTCCTTTGTGTAACAACTTATTTCAAAACAAAATGATGGCCTTGGTGGGGTTGTATGCACTTATACTCCCTAAGAAGCTTAGAAAATTAGACTTGTAACCAAGAAAAAAAGCAATAAGATGGATTCCTTACCTACTGCAAGCATAAACAAGATGAACTCTTTCTTTGACCAATAAATATCCACCATAAAGTAAGAAAATTACTCCAAGAGAGATAGCCCACCACTTCTTCCACCAATAACAAAGACAAACCATAGCAAGAGAATGTACCCAAGAGAGATAAGGAGATTTCCCGAGTAGAGTGCAAATTTCAGCCAAGTATCCTCTCACAAGAGGGAGAGTTATGATAAAAATGGATTACAGGTGACCTCTATTTATACAAATCATCTAAGACATAGTTTGTCCACATAAATTAGGGTAAACCACAAAATAAGGGGACAACAACCCTTATTTTTCCCCTTTACACAAAATAATACTTTTTAATTCATATTTTGCACATAAGTAAAACCCTAAAGTAAGACATCACCCTTCTAGGGTGACGTTTTGACACTTTTGCAAGTTGTTGGAGTAGGAAATGAGTGTGTTAGGCCTCCAAAGGCCAAGTTTCTTCAATCCAATCCTATCCTCCACGATCCATGGCTTCCATCCTTCAAAATATGCCAAGTGTCCTTAACCACCACCAAACCCTAGCCTTGATGTGATGTCAAGCCCTCAAAGGTGATGTTTTGACCTCCTTAGGCAAATTGTTTGGGTGGTAGGGGCTAGGTTAGGTCCTTAATGATGTCTTCTAAGCCTCCAAAGGCATGTCTTCATCATCCTACATGTGGGCCCTGGTATCCGACCTTGTTCCTCCAAAATTGTCCACCAGTTGGGTCCTACAAAGACAAATGGATATGCCCTCCAAGGATCTCAATTCAAATGCATCATGATGAGTAAATCAAATCAATAAAAGAACCATCTAAGCATGTACATACAAACCCACCTCATCAAATTAAACAATTGCTTAAAGGCCCTATGCAACTTACCAAGTTTAGATATGGGAGGGTTGGCAAGGTGACCTATTGGGTGAATCGTCCCCTAGGTCAAGGAGTGTTTCACATTTGGAACCCCCCTCTAAGACATGTGGAAATGATGATATGGATGGGGGAAAGACTTTTGGGCATGGGGTTGATGACATACAAGGGACCGTAGTGTCTCATTTATGGGTGCCTTTGAAGAGGGTGTGTTGCACCTTCATTTTCAATACATCTTTTTTCCAAACCCATTTAATGCCATTAATTAATTAATAATCCAAAACCTTGGGTACTTGCTATTAGTGAATCAATTAGCTTGGCAGGAAGTACCATGAGGCCACTTGAATTTAAAGGTACACAGAGTGCCATATGCAAGGAAAGGAAGGGACATTGCATAAGTGTACACACCTCAACAACTGGGGACATTTATATAATGTTAATTTGCTTTTTTAGGAGAAGCATTTCACTACTCTCAAGACCTCTTTGGGAAAGCATCTAGAAGATTCATAAGTAGGCTTTTATAGTTTTCCAACTATCTCCCCTCTGGGCCTTCAACTCCTTCTTCACATTAAATGAGGGACAACCCCTTCTTGGGTTAATACACCCGAAAATCCAAAAAGGTAAGGAGATGAGGGGATGAAGTATGGAAAGTGACAAGCATGGTCGAGAATGACACGATGACTCATTAAGGGGACCTCCTAGTAGAAAACCCACCCCTAAGGGTGACCACTTACTAGGGCACAATCTCAACCACCAAGGTGAAACGGGGTAAAGAGAATAAGGTCCAAGCAGGCGTTACATAATCAAAAGCAGTTCTAAATGCAACAAACTCAAATGCATCAAATATTGAAATGACACTCACCATAATACCTGGCTTGTACCTCATGGAGCAAGACCCAATGTCTTCTGGAGCAAGCTAATGTGGTGGATACCGTCGTGATGAACCTAGAAATGTAGTGGTGAGGTGGGTCTCTATCTCTGCGAGTGGACACTACTGGTCAAGATTTCTCTCGGTACTCCATATTTGCAACATGACGACCTCGAGACATCATCTCCTTGGTTATCCCTAGAAGTTAGGGATAACATATGGCTCCTACTTTGGGACTTGTACTTGTCATAGAGAGCATGAGAACCACAACATCTCTTGGTTGACCTATGCCTACGCTGAAACATAACACTGTAAAATCCAGTGTGGCTCTATCACCCTTCGTCCATATACATCCAACCAAAAATGAAAACTAATATAGAAAATAAAATTTTAGCATTTTTTTTCAGACAAAATCTAAACTAAACATGAAATAAATATGCAAGTAAAGAAAAATGAAATATAAATGAAACTAAGCTACTATGAGAAATCAAGATGCAAATGCAAGGAAATCAAGATGACCTACCTACTTACCTGGGGCCTTGGGGCCCTGAAGATCAAGCGATAGATGATGTCAGGTGAATTCATAGAACCAGTGCAACAGGTTGATCACCTCATCAAAGTATCTTCCCTTGTGCTTAATTATGTAAAACAACAAAGATAAGTCAAGCACATAATCATCATAAATAAATATATAATCAATCGTGAAATGAAACTCATGGATATGGGTGGGAGGGAGGAAATCATGTTGGAAAGAATATTTGTAATTCTGATCATCCAAGGAATCTTGCCTGAAGTGATAGCCACAAGATCGATCAACCCATCTTCAAAGAGGACTATCGTATATAGAAAACGGTTCATCCTCATTCGCACACAAAGATCCACTGCTTGTTGAAGATTGATAGGAGATGAGAGATCAGAAGAACACTGCATGGCTTCCCAGAGAAGAAGATAAGAGGTACGGGATAACCTTATGTCCAGAGAAAGAAAAATGTTTCCTCTTCATCTGCGAGTCCTTGTAAAAGTCCAAAAGATGAGAATGCTTTAGCTTTACAGAGTGAGATTTGGATTCCTCTAGGATGACCACGTCCTGGTGTTCGTCTAAAATTGAGGATGAAGGTGGATAAAAGTCCTCATAGAACAAGTTTGCATCCCCAAAAGGATCTATATCACAACCCCCAAGGAATGACTGAAAATAATCCTAAAAACATTGTGACAGGTCATCCTCGAAAGGACGGAAGAAATCTGTAACCATGTCATCATCAGGCCGCCAAACATCTGAATCATATACACATGAAGACCGGTCTTCTGAAGATGACAACTCAACCCATTTTTTTTTAGAGCTACCATCAATGTCATAAATGGGGTCTCTATAAAAAATGAAATGACAAAATCCCATGTGCATCTCCTAGTCTATATGAAAGTATCTATATGCTCATCAACCATATTTATAATACCATCGGTGTGACTAAAAATGACGATCTCTTTGTCTTTGTGTGCAGGAAGGACAGAGGCTAGGGCGACTTCAATTGGATCTTCAATTACTTCTTCAACTTCATGCGTAGGAGGAAAGCAAAGATGGACAACCTCACCTTGAACAAGCAGGAGCTCTTTTGTGATTCATCATAATTCTTCTTTCTCTTTATGGACATGCCCCTCCATCACCTCTTCATCGCAAGGAGCTTGATATTTAATACAGAGTGCTTTTTTTGCCTTCTTTCAAAAGGATCTGTTGCATCCAAATGCTCCTCTAATACTTCTTCGCTTCCAAAGTCATGGAATAAAGTATCATCAAGATTGTCAAAAGGGTCACGACTCATCATGTTCTCTTCTTGATGTGTAGGAGAAGCAGAGGCCTGGATGTCTTCATCAAGTGAAAGGGAAGATATAAGCACTTCATCTTCATCAAATGTCTCGTCTGGATCCACAACATGATAAAGTTCATCGGGATCTTCTTGGTAACTTTCTTCAAGCATTTCTTCTTCTATTGTATCATCATCCACCGGAAAACCTTCTCTACAAAGAGCTTGTTTGAGCTCTTGGAAACTATCTTGCAAATTTTGAGTAGTTGGCCAATAATTCATGAGAAATTCTTCAATGCCCTTGGTAGAAGATGGGATACTCTTCGGATTACATGAGTGTGCAAGACAATTACTTTGACTTTATTCCAGTGAAGATACAAAAATTTTCATCAACACGTCTTCATGTAGCACATTTAAGCTTGAAGCATACTTCATATAATTGACGACATGGATGACCGCTAGAGCTCGATCACCATTAAATTTAGGGCAACTTGCCCTCCACTCTGTAGGGAAATGATTTGGATATCCGGGGATATTTTGAACATTAACAAAAAGGTACACTTTATGGAATGCCCATAGTAAGTCCCATGAGGCCATGGTTCCATTACTTAGGGTAATACCTCAATGGAGTCGCCAAATGAGATCAAGGCTAATCAAAGGATGGAAAGGGGAGAGGGATCTTCCCTCAGGTTGAATTAGGGGCAACATATTAGCAACTTCTAACGGTTGAATTGTGAGTTATTCAAGAAAGTGTTTAAGGTTTGTTGTAGCCCTAATGGTTGTAGCATTAAACTTATTACAACAGCAAAATTCTCAGCCAAAAAAAGGACTACAATAATGCTTATAACATGTAGAAGAAATTCCAACTTGAACAATTCCAATATCTCGTAGTTCTACGTATCCCAATGCAATGATTTATTTATCCAATGCAAGAGATTAGTGCCTTTAACCATTGGGTTATGGAGTCTTTAAAAGAGAAAGAGCTAGTTGTGCTACCTCCTTGGGGGTGTAAGCCCTTTTACTCCCCAAGTTAAGCAAAACTAGCTAAGGAAAACCCTATGAGGGTGTAAACCCTTTTACTCCTCCTAGTATTCCTCTATGAAACAACTTATTTCAAAACAAAATGATGGCCTTGGTGGGGCTGTATGCACTTATACTCCCCAAGAAGCTTATTAAATTAGACTTGTAACCAAGAAAAGAAGCAACAAGATGGATTCCTTACCTAGTGCAAGCATAAACAAGATCAACTCTTTCTTTAACCAAGAAATATCCACCATAAAGCAAGAAAAGTACTCGAAGAGAGATAGTGCATCACTTCTTCCACCAATGTGATGCAACGTTTCCCACTCCTCGGGAAATGATCGCTCCCACCAGGACCTTCTCTAATCTTTGGCCCGAAGACCGCCTATGCTCCTCTAATTCCCCGTCGGGAATTCTTCACCCACAACACTCTCCAATGATCTCCCTTAACAATCGGGAAATCGGAATTCGCGATATCGCGAATTCTGTGCTCGCGTGCCTTGTGCCTCACGAGTCCCCGAACCCCAATGGATCAAAGGTCAACGCTCCCGTGCTTTTCAGGAATTTCCCTATCGGGAAATCAGAACATGCGATGTCGCGGTTCACTTGCACTATGAATCTCTGAACCCCGAACTCCGATACGCATGTGCGCTCTTTTTCTACCGCGTCGCCTTCTCTTTTCGCCCTATCGGGAATCACGTGATCGTGATTTCACCCGTCGAAATTTCTTTGCACCGGGAAGTCCCGAATGTCGAATCCCAACTCTCTGGGATCTTGTGCCACGTATCCCCGTAGTGATCAACGGCTCCGATTATGTCGGGAAATCGCTAATCGTGATTTCAACCGGCAACAAACTCCGGCCTCCACAAACCCCGACGAGCCAAATCCCGATGATTCTCGACTCCTCCTCTGCAAGCTTGTGTTTATCCTGCGTGCATCTCCTCTTAGATCTGGCGGCTATCGGAACTTCGCAAATCTCTCCTGCGAGGTCTGGTCGTCGATTCCTTCTTTTTAGGGAATTCTTCCTCTCCAAAGATCTGTCCTGTTCAAACCCTCTCCTGGGTCTGTCTCCACAGGATCACAAAGGAACTATCCCTCCTGAGCTAGTCAACTCTGATTCTTTCAGAGACTTTTCACACACTTCGCGTGCTTAACCTTCGACAACGCTCAAAGTGTTGAGTCTTCCAGACTCTATGCGCTTACGGCTACAGTAGTCTCCGTTTTCTTCTGCTCAAATTTCCACTGAGCCTTCAAGTTCAGCCTGGGCACACCTTGCATGGATTCGGTGCCAAATCTGCACTCCTAAGAACTTAGAACAAAAATTCTCTCTATATGAACCCTGCAGTCACGCACCCCTTGCGGACAAATTCCACTGCACTCCTTGCAGGAATTCTCTGGTTCAATATAGAGAAACAATTGAAACTAATTTCTTACTCTCACAGATTTCTATCCAACTATGAAATCACATACACAGCATATCAAAACAAGTGCATAACCAGAAAGTAAACATTCATGAGCACATAAACATCATACACGGAGAAAATAACACCAGACATGAAATTGAATCAAAGACTCTCTTCTATTAATTCAATAACATCTATACATGGGTGTTCTTCACAAATTCTTTGCCTGCTCCCTCTTCTTGCTCCTAAACGCTTGAATCTGGATAATAATTCATACAATGTACAAAGGAGGGTGTCTATATCCGTTTTCCCTCTCGAAAACTGAAACTGTCTAATCTAGACTTAACTATTCTATCTACCAGTATTAAATCTATTAAATGCTTTCCTATCTACTAAGGATGAGAGCTTAAAGGCTCAAGGTCCCCTTTACAATACAAGTGTGCTTCTTTATGAATGACTTCATTAAAGAGCGACGCAACAATTCCCAAGTATTTCAAAATACATGCTCGCGTTGTCCAGCTGTTTCCTCTTAATGTGTTGGCTCGCTTGATGAGTGAACGATGCTCCTGCATCATAATGACAAAGACAAGCCATAGCAAGAGAATGTAACCAGGAGAGATAAGGAGAATTTCCCAAGTAGGGCGCAAATTTCAGACAAGTATCATCTCACAAGAGGGAGAGTTATGATAAAAATGAATTAGAGGTGACCTATATTTATATAAATCATCTAAGACATTGTTTGTCCACATAACTGAGGGTAAACCACAAAACAAGGGGACAACAACCCTTATTTTTCCCCTTTACACAAAATAATACCTTTTAATTCATATTTTGCACATAAGTAAAACCCTAAAGTAAGACGTCACCCTTCTAGCGTGACATTTTGGCACTTTTGCAAGTTGTTGGAGTAGGAGATGAGTGTGCTAGGCCTCCAAAGGCCAACTGTCTTCAATCCAAGCCTATCCTCCACAATCCATGGTTTCCTTCCTTCAAAAAGTGCCAAGTGTCCTCAACCAACACCAAACCCTAGCCCTGATGTGATGTCAATCCCTCAAAGGTGACATTTTGGCCTCCTTAGGCAAATCGTTTGGGTGGTAGGGGCTAGGTTAGGTCCTTCATGATGTCTTCTAAGCCTCCAAAGGCATGTCTTCATCATGCGGCATGTGGGCCCTGGTATCCAACCTATGGGCTTCAAGCCCCATGGAAGCCCAAACTAGGCTTGTTCCTCCAAAACTGTCCACCAGCTGGGTCCTATAAAGACAAGTGGATACACCCTCCAAGGATCTCAAGTCAAATGCATAATGATGAGTAAATCAAATCAATAAAAGAACCATCTAAGCATGTACATCGAAACCCACCTCATCAAATTAAACAATTGCTTAAAGTCCCTATGCAACTTACCAAGTTTAGGTATGGGAGGGTCGACAAGGTGACCTATTGGGTTAATCATCCTCTAAGTCAAGGAGTGTTTCACGTTTGGAACCCCCTCTAAGACATGTGGAAACGATGATATGGATGGGGGAAAGACTTTTGGGTATGGGGTTCATGGCATATAAGGGACTCCAATGTCTCATTTATGGGTGCCTTTGGAGAGGGTGTGTTGCACCTTTGTTTTAAATGCTTGTTTTTTTTATCCAAGTGGATATTGGTGGCCACCCACCTATTTCAACCGGCTCCTCTTGACAGTTTTTACTTCAACATGTTCTTCTATAATTCTTTGTAATTGTGGGTTCTACACTTCCGAGGTTGTCTGAAGCCCTACACAACGTCCAAGTCGAGATTGGTGGTCGCCCATCTAATCCTATTGGCTTATTTTGGAAGTTTTCATTTCAGTACATATTTTTGTACTTCCAGGGTCGTTTTGGGGCCCTAAACAATATTTTTTTTGGCTTGCCACAGTCAAAATGTAGTCGAATTCAGAGTTTGACGGTATAATGTGTAGTTCTCGAAAAGATCTTTTCAACGGGCTATCAAGCGCCTAAAACAGAGGTCGTATTGAAAAGTTACGACCTCGGGAAGTTGAGGTAGCAACTTACCCATCGGGGCCCACATAACTTTTGGTGTTTCATATCCTAGTGTTAGGTTTTTGAATGTGTAGGGTTTTGGCATTCATGAGTAATGCTAAAAATGCCTCTGGAGTCTCATTGTAATCATTCTGCTCAAACAAATGCACGTAGCAACCACATCTCTTCTCAGACATAGCTACCACCATTCGAGCAAGTTGTTTTCAGTTCTGCAGTTTTACAGTTTCGACCTACTTTATTTATTCAATAGAATTTATTGTTCATTGGATATATGTTGTTGTTCTCTGTATCTTTGTGTTATTGTATTCAGTATGTTATTCATTTCGTTCCTCTCATAAATCCAAATTAGTGGTATCAAAGCGATCTACTCTTCATTTATTTTTCTTCGTGCATGTCCCCGATAAGATATGGGTACAAGAAGTTGGAACTCGAACCAGTCGAGCCTTTGCAAGATCGGTCACACCGAGCTTGAAAACAACCCATGGGTAACAAGAAGAAAGATGATGGAGTAGGATATCCTTTTAAACTTTTTCTCGAGGAAGCCCTTGCATGACAACATAACGAAATGATGGACAACTTTGCACATATACTTCGGTGGTTGCCCACAACAGACGCTTCTTCATCAAGCGGCCATGCAACCCCCTTCAAGGTACAAGTAAATTTCGATATTCCATTATTTGAAGGACTGATAGATCTGGATGTTGTAGATAAATGGATGAATTTGCTCGAAGGGTACTTTCCAGTCCACAATTTTTTCGACAGGGAAAAGATTACGTTTGCACTCCTCAAGGTCGTCCCCCATGTTAACGACTGGTGGGATACTTACTCTGAGCAAAAGGCCATAGAGGAATCTACAATATTTGTGGTCGCCCCCACATGGGATTCCTTCAGGGATGCCATTAAAGAACAATACTACCATGTTGGAAGCTACGAGGACCGGTACACAAGATGGACCACGCTGTGTTAGGAAAGGGACCAAACAGTACCAGATTTCACTAATATTTTCCATACCCTGTGCACCAAATTAGGTATAAAAGACTTTGAATGACATTTGATGCTCAAATACCATGGTTATCTGCATAGATGCATTCAAACATAAATGAAATTTCTAGACATCGCATCATTAGGTGTGGCTTATAGATATGTTCTCAAGATCGAGCAGAAATTTATGCAGAAGAGGCTAGAGTTTGAATCTGCAAACTCCTCACAGCTGAAGTAGGACAAAGGCGGCCCCAACCCACAAAACAAGGGACAAAGCAAAGATGGGCACTCTCAGGACAACCAGTCCAACCCACAACACAAGAAGGGTAATGAGAAATCGAAGATCTCGAAAGTGGTCGTCAAGCAGTTGGACCTACCAATGACACTGTACCCACAACCCTACACCATCGGTTGGCTTCACAAAGGAAGAGATCTCTGCGTCAGCCAACGATGTCGTTTTCCCTACAACATCAAGCCCTTCAAAGACGAGGTATTGTGTGATATTTCTCCCCTTGAAGTTTCTGATGTTCTTTTAGGAAATCCATATTTATAGAAGTGACATGTTGTGTATGAGTCTAGACCCCGCAGTATTATTATTAATTTGGGTACACAATTGTACAAGATACCAAAGGTAGAGCCGCCTACCGCTATTTCTTTAATCTATGCTAAGCAATGCAGTAAGGTCATTTCACAGACGGGGAAGTTCGTCTTCTTTGTGATCCATGCTCACGGTAATCAGAAGATCGTCGCCACATCCGTGACCTCTACGCGGAGCCTCTTTTTGCAGCAAAAGTAAATGGACGAGATCATGGAAGAGTATAGAGACATCTTCTCCTCACCCACCAGGGTACCGATGCACTGCCAAGTCAAGCATCTAATTGATCTAACCCCTGGTGCACCTCTGCCTAATGGACCAGTCTATCGTCGCTCGTTGATGGAAAATGATGAAATCAATCATCAGATCCAAAAGCTGCTTCAAAAGAGGCACATTAGACCCAACTCCTCCCCTTGCGGAAGCCCGATTGTATTGGTGTAGAAGAAAGACGATACCCAACGACTATGCATTGATTACAGAGAATTAAACAAAATCATAGTCAGGAACTAGTACCCAATTCCCCAAATTGATGACCTTCTTGACCAACTCAAGGAGGCAAAGTTCTTCAACAAGATTGATCTAAAGTCTGGCTACCACCAGGTTCCCATCGAACCAACTGATATATGGAAGACAACTTTCAAATATAAAGAAGGTCTCTTCGAATGGTTGGTCATGCCCTTTGGCTTAACAAATGCACCAAGCACTCTCACGAGGTTGATGTATGATCTATTGAGACCCTTCACCAAATCTTTTGTAGTGGTATATCTGGATGACATCCTCATCTTCAACAGAACTTGGAAGGAGCACATGCAACATATTCAACAGGTTTTGATCACTCTACGATAGCAAAAGCTATATGCCAAGTGGAAAAATGCTCCTTTGGCATGAACATGGTCCAATACTTCGACTACATTGTTGGTGATCATGGGGTACATGTGGATCCAACTAACATCCAAGTCATTTGTGATTGGCGAGCCCCGACCGCACTAACCGAGCTTCAGAGCTTCTTGGGACTTGCCAACTTCTACCGATGGTTCGTGTTGGGATTCTCCCATATTGCATGGGCCCTTAGCCAAGTGACCAAGGGCTGTGGCAGAGCAAAGTTTGCATGGGGGAAGGCACAACAACGAGCATTTGATGATCTAAAGCATCATTTATGCTCAACTCTAGTAGTCTCCTTACCCGATCTACAACAACCGTTCAAGATTGAGACTTATGCATCCAACTATGTTGTAGGCGCAATTGTCACTCAACATGGTCATCCAGTAGCATACCATGGTGAGACACTTTCAGATACCATCCAAAAATACCCCACCTATGACAAGGAAATGTATTCCATTGTGCAAGCCTATCGTCAATGGAAACATTACATTCTAGGAAAGGAGACAATCATCCACACCGATCACAAGCCTTTGCAATTCATACAGACATAAGGGAAGTTACAAAACGATTGCCATCAAAAGTGGTCCACATACCCGCAACAATTCCATCTCAACATCAAGTATAAGACAGGGAGCACAAATCATGTCGCTAACTGCCTCAGTCGATCTCCTGTGGCTGCACTCACCACCGTGTTCCATTCCTATAGGCATGAGGCATATGAGTGGCCCTAACTTTATCACCGAGATCATAACTTCACCACCACCTATCAACGCTAGGGTACAGGCGTGCATGTCATCGATTTTTACATTCAGGATGGACTGTCATGCCATCTGGGCCATCTCTATGTTTGTGCAAGCGAGCGTGCAAAATTAATTTGGGAGGCTCACTACAGTCGGATGGCAGGACATTTTGGCTTGGAGAAAACTGTGGTCATTCTACAGAAACATTTTTATTCGCCAAAACTTCAACATGTCGTTAACAAGTATATTCGATCTTGCATTTTCTATGCCATTGCCAAGCCAGCCATCAAGAAGCAAGGATTATACACCCCTCTTCCTACTCCCGAGAGGCCTTGGGAATCCATCTCGATGGATTACATGTCTGGTCTTCCGTCCACCAAGCAAGGCAATGATTGTGTATTTGTGGTGGTTGATCGATTTTTGAAGATGGCCATTCTCACAACCTACAAGAAGAGCATCACAGAGGTAGATACTGCCAAGATATTCTTCGAACAAGTGTGGGTCCATTTTGGGATACCAGAGACCATCATCTCCGATCAGGACAACAGGTTCCTCAACACATTTTGGTCGAGTCTATGGTCATTGTTGGACACCAAGCTTACTAAATCCACTGCTTTCCACCCTCAAACCGATGGCCAAACAAAGGTCGTCAATTAGATGATTCTGCACATCCTACACATGTATAACTCTAAGCATCCACGTACATGGGATGAGAGTCTTCCCTATGTTCAACACAACTACAATAGGGCTCTCCATAGCTCCATTGGCCATAGCCCCCTTCAAGTGGGGCTGGGATTCCAACCCTTGGGTCCCATTAATGTTGCACTACCTCTTGCAACCACACAAACATATTCTTCCCATGTTCGGTCTGAGGCCGATAGAGCCACAAGATTCATTGAGAGGATTCAACACATCCTCCAACATGTCCATGAGATTTTGCAGAAAGTCAATGCTAAGTACAAGCAGTGCCATGATCAACACCGGGTACCACACAAGTTTCAGGTGGGAGACAAGGTCTGGTTACATTTGTAGAAAGAACGCCTTACAGGGCCCCATCGGAAGCTTCATCCACTTCGTTATGGGCCTTACACTATCCCCAAGGCTATGGGTGACAATGCTTGTGAGCTAAACACTCCCCCCTTCCTTGGCTTGCCCCCAGTGTTCAATGTGGACCTCCTTTGGGAATATTTTCCACCATTATTGGACACCTCAGAGATCGCAGAATAATTGACACCAACATAGCTCAACCCTAACTGCATGGAACATGAATCCACTGATCAAATAATGGACACACAAGTCAAGGGCACTCGCCAGCAGAGGATCCAACTTTATTGAGTTGTCAAGGCAGGGAAACTTCTGCACCAAGGCAAGTGGCTCACCCACAACCAAATTCAATAGAAATATCCTCTCCTAATAAGGGCACTCAATGCAATGGAGACCATTTCTTCCTAAGGAGGGAAGACTGATCCAGGTGGATATTGGTGGCCACCCACCTACTCCAACTGGCTCCTCTTGACAATTTTTAGTTCAACGTGTTCTTCTGTAATTATTTGTAATTGTGGGTTCTACACTTCTGGGGTTGTCTGAAGCCCTACACAGCTTCCAGGTGGAGATTGGTGGCCGCCCACCTAATCCAATTGGCTTATTTTGGAAGTTTTCATGTCACTACATCTTTTGTACTTCCAGGGCTATTTTGGGGCCCTAAACAATTTTGTTTGGCTTGCCATAGTCATACTGTGTATGGAGTTAGAGTTTGATGGCATAATGTGTAGTTCTCAAAGACCTTTCCAACGGGCTATCACTCACCTAAAACAGAGGTTGTATGCAAAAGTTACGACCCCGGGAAGTTGAGGTCCCAACTTACCCATCAGGGCCCACATAACTTTTGGTGTTTCATCTCCTAGGGTTAGGTTTTTTGATGTCTAGGGTTTTGGCATTCATGAGTAATGTTAAGAAGGCCTTTGGATCCTCATTGTAATCATTCTGCTAAGACAAATGTGCATAGCAACGACATCTCTTCTCATAGATAACTACCACCATTCGAGCAAGTTGTTTTCAGTTCTACAGTTTTACAGTTTCAACCTATTTTATTTATTCAATAGAAGTTATTGTTCATTGGATATCTGTTGTTTTTCTCCATATCTTTGTGTTATTGTATTCAGCCTGTTATTCATTTTGTTCCGCTCATAAATCCAGATCATTTTTCCAAACCCATTTAATGCCATTAATTAATTAATAATCCAAAACCTTGTGTACTCTTTATTGGTGAATATATTAGCTTGGGGGGTAGTACCACAAGGCCACTTGAAGCTAGAGGTACATAGAGTGCCATATGCAATGAAAGGAAGGGACACCTCGTAAGTGTACACACGTCAACAAGTGGGGACATTTATATAATGTTAATTTACTTTTGTAGGTCTTTGCTTTTTTAGGAGAAGTGTTTCATTGCTCTCAAGACCTCTTTGGGTGAGCATCTGGAAGGTTCATAAGTAGGATTTTATCTTTCACCATCTATCTCCCCTATGGGCCTTCAACCCCTTCTTCCCATGAAATGAGGGACAACCCCTTATTGGGTCAGTACACCCAAAAATCCCAAAAGGTAAGGAAATGATGGGATGAAGCATGGAAAGTGAAAAGTATGGTCAGGAATGGCACGATGTCTCGTCGAGGGGACCTCCTAGTAGAAAACCCATCCTGAAGTGTGACCACTTACCAGGGCACAATGTCAACAGCCAAGGTGAAACCGGGTAAAGATCACAAGGTCCAAGCAAGCGTTACATAATCAAAAGTAGTTTTAAATGCAACAAACTCAAATGCCTCAAATATTGAAATGGCACTCACCATAATACCTGGCTTGTACTTCATGGAGCAAGACCCAATGTTTTCCGGAGCAAGCTAGTGTGGTGGATACCATCATGATGAACCTAGAGTTGTGGTGGTGAGGTGGGTCTCTGTTTGTGCAAGTGAACACTGGTGGTCAAGTTGTCTCTCAGTACTCCATGTCTGCAACTTGAGGGCCTCAAAAAGTGGCCCAGAATAGTGAATTTTTCCCTATTTCAGCATCCCCATTTCAAACCCCTTAGAATCCAACCAGTTCCTTCACACATTATTTTCATGTCTGCTTTTCTGACACTCTGTACAAGTTTCAACAGTAACCGTGCTCCTTCCATTGAGCTTGACCATGATCTTCAAAAACATGTAATTTGCATTTTTCTGGAAAATCGGAGCATAATTGGCCAGTGACCCTCTCTGACACTTTTGTATCCCTCCTTATTGTGGAAAAAAACTAGAAATTTCATCTCAATTTGATTTAATATGCTCCACTTATGGCCAAAATATGATTTTGGCTCCACACTTTTTTTTGAGACAATAGGACAATTTTACATGTGTCGTATCCTTCTTCCCTTTTTCCTTTTTGAAGCCCGCACACACATCAATTCTGTATCATGCTTCAATATTTAGCACACGCTAGATCCAAAATGTGCATCGCCAATATTTAGCGCACACCTTACACACCAATATTTAGTGCACACAACTTCTATATCGCGCACCAATATTTAGTGCACACAACTTCTATATCGCGCACCAATATTATGTGCACACAATTTTATGTTGCACACCACTATTCAATGAACACTATTTTTTATACTGCACACCAATATTCAATGTGCATGAATTTTTATACTGTGCACCAATATTCGGTGCGCACAAATTTTTATATTGCACACCAATATTCAGTGTGCACAAATTTTTATACCGCGCACCAATATTTAGTGCGCACAATTTTTTTATACCGCGCAACAATATCCAATGCGTGTAACTTTTTATACCACACACCAATATCCAGTGTGCAAATTTTTTTATATAATGATCACCAATATTTAGTGCACACAACTTTTTACACTGTGCACCAATATCCAATGCACCACCAATTATGCACTGTGTAGCGCCAATATTTAGCACATGCAAATCCTTTCTTCGCTTAGCTGATTTTCCCTATTTCCAACTCACGATCATTGCGACCATCATGAAAATGCTCGGCTTGCCTATCTAAGAAAAATTCGGTCACTTGGAAGTCGAAATGATCCCTCCATAACAACCATTTGAAGTGCAATTATGACTTGAATTTGCTTAGAAATTTGGGAATTTCATTCAGATTTTACTGTCTTCCCAAAATTCAACACAACTCAAACACTTGAGATGACAAATTACCAACTTCGTGTTGATCTCAGGCCCATACATGTCCGGTGTTGAACCAAAAAGATCTGATATTATTTTGTAACGTCCCCTAGCTTAACCGGGGAACATTACTTGCAGAAAATACACATAAATTCGAAAATTTTCTACTAACTAAATTCCTATAACTTACCAACAACAAATTATACACATATTTAACCATTGCATATACCAATTATTTAATGTAACTACAACATGCTAGCTAACATGAATGTCACCTCCTCACTGAGACTAATTGTGCACACAACAACCTTTGTACTGCACTTGACAACTATTCACGGCGTGCACACCGAGCTTTGTACTGTGCACGATAATTATTCCCAACATGCGTGACGATTTGAGCACCACGTCATAATTCGTTACCGTTACTACTAAAATCGATTAACAAATACATTTAGACCTTGAATTATGAACAACATGATGTTGAAGATTAAGCAATTGTCCATACTAGTTAAAAATGTAAATGTAGCTAGCAATTTCACCACAACATCATATAACTCATTCTCATGCACAACAGTTAAACTCATAAATTAACTCAGGAAAATAGATAAACACTTATCTTTTTAAAATAGTTATGCAACCAACTGCCTGGGAAGGACATTCCACCCAACCATGGAGTTGTTCCAAATCTCAACAGCAAGGCACCTCCGAGCTGGGGCTAGGAATCCACAAGAGAAGGGTGCCTCTCATAGTCCACTCATAGCTCAATATCCCACAACCCATTGGTATTCTCCTACAAATATCCCGAATTTCGTCCAGCTCTTTTCCTCTTGACTTGCCCAACCCAAGGAATGTACCCCTTCACTGCTCTCAGTACATTGGGCGTCCCATTCGTTTATCAAGGTTTCTTTGACACAGGTAACCAGGAATCTCTCTATTGGGAACTCAAGGGAAACCATTGTTAGGAAAACTACTAGTAACAATACTAGACACTTGTTGTTACAATGCAACTCACACAAGAGTTCACTCTTCAGGCCTGACAACCTGGCTCTTCAATATTCAGCTCCAAAGCGCTCCAAAATGCTCTAGCATGCCCCAAAATTCACCTAGCCTTCTTGTTCTAGCTCCAGTGCTCTCTTTCCTGCTCTCCCCTTGTTGTTCATGTAAAACTGAAAAATGTGTAAAACTACATGTAACTGCCCATACAAATTTCCTCTATTTTCCAAAGATAATCGCTCACTCTGCCCAATGTTGATTGTACTTTAACCCCATGCTCTCTAATAAACTATGGGATGTGACTCTCAACCCACCCTCTTACATGAGTTTAATGGTTGGGCTTTCATACACTCAAACACAAAGTTAGAACTTGTCCCCAATGATAATAAAATTCAGGAAAATGGGTTGAATTAATACCCATAGTTAATTCCCCCCTTGGACCCCTCTTAGACACTCTCTAGTGGATAAGTCAGCTCCCATATTTGTCCATATCCCCCGACAACTGGTATCACAATTTATTTATTTAAAAACATAAAATACATTCACATATTACATAACTTGGCCATGGCCACATTCATATCTACGTTATGTATTAATTAAACTAGGGATTATAGTGGGGATGTTACTGAATCGATCAAGTCTTATTGCATTGTGGTCCGAACCAAGCCTCTTATTTAACCAGATAAATTTTCTACCATGTCTACCATTTTGCAATAAGGTCCTTTATTCTTTCTCGGAATGGATATTTGACTATACTTTCCCCCTTTTTTTCTTTGTTGTTTAGAGTCATATTACGATCCCTTGCGATGATGTTGTTACGAGAATACTTAGAGTCTTTAAAATCTATAAGGGATGATTGCCAATTTTCTTTTTCCCCGTAGGTCACCAACATTTAACATGTAAAACATTAATTCTCTTTCCTGATTGCTAGTGAATAATACTTGACCATACCAAGTGTTGTGTTTGATTTGAAAATTTCAGAAGGGGAGCAAGATGTTCCATAAAGTGCATAGACCCCTAGAAGTGCCCCTTGAGTTGATCACTGCACCTTCACATCTTTTCCATTACATCTTGCCAAGGCTTTTGAAGCCTCTAATTTGGTCTCCTGGAGAAGGAGGATGGTGGGCTTTTTAGATTAGATTAAGTCTCTCAATGCTTCAGTTATGTATCGACTGTCAAGTCCTCTACAATCCCCGGAGAGTAGATTCATAATTTCATCAAAGGTTTTTGGCTTCCAATTTGCAACAGAATGTTCACTCTAGGATTTTTGGAATTTTTGGATCCAACTCCTAAAGACCTTTCTATAGTTTATTGAAAGCCTAGGAGCTTTTCTTTATTAGTGATTTGTTCTATTTTTTCTGTTAATAGTTTTCTACCAGCTTTCTTTGGCAACTTTTCTTCCATTTCATCATTATCTTTGTCCTCTTATTCTTGTTGCCAGTGGCATTTTTCCTAGTTAGAATACTTGATGGATGTTGTTGCTTTTCTCATATATTATCAATTTCTTCCTGTCGATTTGATAGATTATCCCCAACTATGGGAGACAAGGCTTCTTGATTTTCTAACATAATATGCATGTTGGGTGGAAATGATGAGACAAGGGCAAGACTTGAGGCTGCCATTATTTCAGAGAAAGAAATTGGGTCTTCTTGGGATAAAATTTCATGCCTATTAGCTTTGGTGGTTGACCTTTCTCCCTTAGTGCCCCCTAGAGACTTTTGGGCTTGAGTTCAGGGGTGTTCCAGAAAGGTCTCAATTGCTTGAGGGTGCAATGTTGCATGCTTGGATCTAGAGGGGATCCAAGATCCTGGAGTTGAAGGGATGAATTTGGGAATCAGAGAGGAGGTTGCTTCCTTAGTGTTCATCTTCTTCTTGACAATCTGCCATTGATCTTCTTTCTTTGGGACTGGTTGTGAATCTTGGGTATTCTTTTTGCAGTCCTTTGTGAAATGCCCATATTCATGGTAGATCTTGCATTTGAAGGGTAGTTGCTCATAATCTAGGGGTTGTACATGCTTGGACTTGTCCAAAGTTGACAAGATTGCTTTTGGGAGTCCCTTTTTGAGATCCACCTCCACATAAATTCTTATGCATGCAAACATGTCGTCCTTGGGTTCAGGTTTATCTATGTAGCGACCTAGAGTGTCTCTAATATTGCACATCGTGTCTTCATTCCATTGATGTAGAGGTAAATGTGGAAGGCTAACCTACATTGGGATAGCCAAAGGAACATCACATTTGAGGTTAAAATATGGAGTCCAATGATTTAGATACATTCCTCTGGTGCCGAAGAAGTATGGGCCATTTTTGAAAACGAGTTCTCTATCTTCTTTGGCTTCAAATAGAAATGCACAAAAACCCTTTCCACAGAAGTAGTGAGTGAGCTTTCCTTTGATCAAGACTTACTAGTTTCTTTGAACCCAATTTGTCATAGATATGGTAGATGGCCTAATGTCAGTGCACTAACCTATTAGACCACGATCTGCGAAAACCAAAACCATATGTTGCGAAGAAGAGGTAGGTAATGGAACTTTAGGTATGTTATCAAGCTTTTTCACAAATTGTGAAGGTTGAATTTTTGAGGCCTTCCCTAACGCTGAGACCAATGCATGGAAGACGAGAACTTTTGGATTTGGAGGAGAGGGTGATGCCCTCCAAAATCAACATCCATGGCCAAATCCTAGGCCCAAACACAACAATAAAGGGGCACTAGCCACATAAGGCGCAATGAATTTTTGTGACCCACAATACTGAATTTTACCCTCAATATCTCGATGCATGATAAATATAATTTTAAGAGTGGTCAATAATGTTAAAACATACAATGTTACATGTTAATTTGATATTTGATTACGATGTAATATATGATTATTATAAAAATGGATTTAATCATATTTATAAAAAAAAAATGGTATTATAAAAAAATAAATGATATATTCTTTTTCCACAGAAAATTTCACTTATATTATTTAAAATATAAACTATTTCGATACATAGAACCCATCACCACAAAATTCAAAATGAAAATCTATTGATCTAATATCCAAACTATCTTCCCATCCCACAAAATATGTGAACTGACTATCTAAAATCCCTCCCAAAAACTTCAAAAAAAGGCAGTTCCATAACATCCAACATTACAAAGATAAATGTCGCTGGAATATATCCCCACACCCCACAGTAAAAACAAAATCCGCCCGGAGCCTAAAAGAGTTCTATTGACAAAGGAGGACCCTCATGTTCCTCAACACACTGAAAATAAAAGATTTTCTCAGGTTGCTTGTGAAGTGCTTGTTTTGATAGGTTGTCCGCTTCCGAGTTGTCATCCCTGTAGACATGATCAAAACTGATATGCTGGAAAAGTTTAATAAGATCAACCAGCCTGTCCTTCCAACATTCCAATGAAATCACCTGAAGACAACCTTTATCACGCAGCCAATTAATTGCAATCATCGAATCTCCCTTCACATGTAAATCAGAAATAAAGAGCCTTGAAGCAAGAGTCAGAAGGGCCCAAACACCCATCAATTCAGCCCTTGTATTAGAGCCCGGGCCACAATTTAATGTCCACTTGTAGATGCAGGTGTCCCTTGTCTTAATAATACCTCTAGCCCCACTGTTGGATCCCGTGGCTTCAACAACCCCATCAAACTAACCAGTAGCACCTTCCACCTCGTCCTTCATAACTCTGTTCCTCATAGTCGGTCCTTTCACTTGTGTTGCATAAGAATCCACCACTATAGACACTTGGATAACCACTCTATAAGCCAAAGGTTTTCTGTCTTCAAAAATA
Organism: Picea glauca; assembly: GCA_000966675.3. Taxonomy (NCBI): domain Eukaryota; kingdom Viridiplantae; phylum Streptophyta; class Pinopsida; order Pinales; family Pinaceae; genus Picea; species Picea glauca. The sequence continues at coordinate 202,667 of JZKD02S1977597.1, read as the reverse complement.
ACAAAATTGCAATCCATCCAAATGAACCAACAAACAAAAATGGGTAAGGTAGATTGTCGAGCCCTTCTAGAAAACCAAGTTTTAAAGCAATATGTAATAGAAGATCCAGCCCAAGAACCCAATGAGTTCCTATGAGAATGAAGAGTTGTCCAAACTGTGCGCACAAAAGAGCATTCCACAAACATGTGTAAGGATGATTCCCAATTCTGATTGCAAAGCACACACCAGCCCGATCCATTAAAACCAAAATGCTAGAGGTTTTCCCACGTGATAATTTTATTCTCCACTAACAACCAAGTGAAAATTTTTAGTTTCATTGGATAATTCCATGTCCAAAGATTCCTCCGCCACCCCTTTACAACACAACACTACTTTCTTCTTTCTGTCGCCTCATATATATTTTTTAGTATGATACAACCAGATGTGTTACCTCTCGACCATCTAAGTTCATCTGGTCGCCTGGAAAGAAGAATCCCATTTTGAATAAGTTCATTCCGAAAACACGTCCACTCACAAGCTAGTCGCCCACCTAGCCCCAAATCAACACTGGTATGCCACTTAGTTCCTGCTATACTCGGACACTAATCTCGACTAGCCTGAGAGAGGTAGTTCACTCCTCTTTGATTTAATTCATAGATTAAATCATCTGAAAGAATAGCTTTCTCACCCATACCCAATATGTGGTCCCCGCTGACCAAAATGGAATCCCCCGAACCTGGATACCATGCAATCCAATGCAACAAAATATGTATCAATTTGAGTAAATATTTCCATACATGAGAGCCCCTTGTCGAAGGAACTGTGACCGTCCTAAGCCATCCCACAACCGAGCAAGATCTGAGATACTTGTCTATGATAACACGATGCCACATACCTTCTTTCATTAACACTCTCCATAAAGTATTGGCCGCCATAGCCTTGCTGAAGCTATGAAGATTCCTCAAGCCCCACCCTCCATATAATTTTGGCCGAGCTAAAAGTTGCCAGTTGCAGAGATGGATACTTTTTTTTTTCTAGAACCAGACCACAGGAAGTTAAACATCAACTGACGTAAATTATTTAGAATCGAAGAAGGTAGGTTTGATAAAGCTAGCCAATAGATTGGCTGACTTTCCAATACCGCTTTAATTAAAACAAGACGGCCTCCGAGAGACAACCATCGATTGCACCAATGGCTAATGCGCTTTTCAAATTTCTCTATGAGCCAATTCCAATCATCAACATTATACCTGTCCATCTTTAAAAAGTAACCAAGATACTTAAAACTAGAAGCTAAAGAAAGAAAGTTATAGTGAAAAACAGGCTTATAGGTATCCAACAGAGAAGGTTGAATGCCGTAATGAAGGAAAGAAGTTTTATGTACATTAATCAACAAACCTGATGCCTCACAAAAAATATCCAAAATTCTTTTTATCTCCAGCCATTATGGTAAAGAGGCTTTTGTCATAATAAGAATATCATCGACAAAAAGAAGATGGAGGACTTTAATAAACCTTGATACTTTTATACCTGTAATGTTACCTCCTGCTTGGCTACCTTTTAATGCCAGGCTCAGTCCTTCCATAACAAGTATGAAGAGTAGGGGAGACAAAGGGCACCCTTGTCTTAGCCCTCTACCACTATTGAAAAATTCAGTAGGTTCTCCATTGATTAAGATTGCATATGTTGCAGAACTTACACATCCACATTACAAAAGCACTAGTCGAAGATAGTCCCAGCTAACACAGTCATAGGCCTTCTTTAAATCTATCTTTAGGATTAAAGCTTGTAGTTTTTTCTCTCGGATACTATGCAGACTTTCTTGAGCTGTCCCGATGGCATCTATAATTTGTCGCCCCTTCAAGAAGCTGAATTGTTCCTATGATAATGCACGTGACAGAATGGGCCTTATCCTCTTTGCAATAATTTTTGATATAATTTTATAACATAAATTACAAAGTGATATTGGTCGGAAGTCCTCAAAGGAGGCTGGACCATTGACCTTAAGAATCAAGGCAATGAAAGTCAAGTTCAAAGATCTCTTTACTTCTCCCAACAGAGGGGACTCCTCCACAACCTCCAACAAATCATTAGCTACCAAGTCGAAATAGTTGAGAAAAAACTCAACTGTCCAGCCATCAGGACCGAGGTTCTTGTCCTTTGTGAATCCCTTAAGAACTTCTTTAATTTCCTCTGTAGAGCATGGACTCTCAATAGTAATGACCTCCTCCTTAGTAACGAACCTTGGGTATAGGCGAACATTGGCTATCTGATCTTCACTGGTAATGTGATCCGATTCTTTGAAAAAGTTGCTAAAATGCCTGACTGCTTCACTCTTAATAGCCTTCTGCCCTCTGTGTACCCGATTCATCTTATCTGTGACCTCCCACATATGTTTTTTATTTTGCCTGAAGCTGGCAAAGTGGTGAAAATATGTCGTGTTTTTGTCACCACACTTAATCCACGTAGCCCTGCTCTTTTGACGCCAGCATTCCTCATCTGCTAACAACAATTTATTCCTTTCCATTTCCAGAACTTTGATGTGAGAATCTAGATCAAATATATTGTCATGTTCTCTACTGTGCATGGACAATTCCGCAATTTCCTCTTCAATAGAAAGAAGTGAACGATGTTCATCAACTTTTCTTTTTTTTATCCATTCCTTGACACAGTGCTTAAGAGACTTTAATTTCATCATCAATCTATGTTGTGGTCCTGCCAACACAGAAAGTTCGTTATTATTCCAAACTTCCTGAACCAGTAAGCCAAAAGATACATCTTTCATCAGATCCAGATTGAATTTGAATGGGTAAGCAACCAAATTAAAGCCAAAACCCAATTGAAACAAGATTGGCGCGTGGTCAGAAATAAAAGGGTATTCTACCCAGGAATGGAATCTAATAGAGTCAACTAGGAGAGAGTCAGATACACACACTCTGTCCAATCTTTTTTGAATATTCTCCACACCACTACGACCATTGCGCCAGGTAGGCATGACTTCCGGAGGTTGAATGTCAACCAAATGATTCTTTGCCAAAAGATTTTTGAAAAATACTGCCAAGGAATCCGGCAAAGCCATCATCCCCCATACTTCCGCTGGGCCCAAGGAGAAGTTCAGATCCTCGGCTAGGATTAAATTAGGCTATGCTAATAGTCCAGAAGCATCCACCTGCTCCCAAAATTGCCTACGCTCTGAACACGGGCCATAAACATTAATAAAAGTGAAACTCCTTTTAGTCGGGATGAATGAACCTGTCAATAATAGCCCACCAACACAAAGAAAGGGATTTAGGTCAAAAACATTCGGATCCCAAGCAACTAGGAGTCCTCCCGACTTCCCAACAACACTGACAACACAATTCATCCATGACGGACACAAGGAGTTCATGAATATCCTTGCCTTATCTTCTGCAACTAAAGTCTCCTGAAGGAAAAAAATACCTGACTTAGAAATTTGCATCATTCTCCTCATAGAAGGCAACTTAAGGGGGCCTCCCACCCCTCTAATGTTTAGGGAGAGGAGGATCATGACTTAGCCCTGGCCAGGGCTTTCATGCCTCTAAGCGCCCCCGAGTCCAATGAAGTACCAGAATGTTGTTCCACAACCAAAGGTAATGTACCCTGCTTCTACCTAGCACTGCACATTTTGATCAGGGATATTTCTTGTCCCAATCCCCTCAACCACCCTAGAGTGTTACACTGACCGCCATCCCCCAATGGCCGGTCATGATCCCTATCAACCAAGGAGACACCTAATTGTGCTTCTAAACCCCAATAGGAGATTAAAGGTGTAGTAAGTGGGGTAGACTTATCGACCATAGCCTGAGAAGTAGAAGCTTGTCCCGAGGGCAAGACAAACACAGGCTGTGTCGAGACCAAAGAGTCTGACGTAGATATGGTAGCAAGGGTGGGAGTGGAAAATTCACCAGGGGGATAAGGAAGAGTTTCAACAAGCGAGGGGGTGGCCGAGATATCCTGACCTTCCATATTGTCCAGGCCAGTCTGTTCCCCTGAAGAAATATCGTCCCCAGAAACCTCAAAAGGGCAGGCATTCGAAAAGGAAGAAACCAAGAAATCCTGTTCCCACAAAGAAAGTTTCATAAAAAAATTAGGACAATAAGTTTGTAGCTTACCTAGAAAGGAGTTTGAGTCCAAGGATGGATCAACGTCCAAGCTGCCAGTCACCCCATCACCCTGGGCATCAGGTGAATCCTCCGACATATACTAATTAATAGTTTTTGTGTCTGAGAGATCGTCAAAAGAAAAAGCTCCAGCCCCGAGAGTACAATCTTTATGCAGGTGTCCCGTCCTTCTATAGTTAAGGCACTAAAAAGGTAGTCCTTGATAGTCCAACTTTTGTAAGACTACCCGACCACGCCACTCAATCTCAATACTGTCCATAAGTCCTGCATGCAAGTCCAGTTCTACAAGAATGCGAGCCATGCGCTTGTCTTCCGACCGTAAACCCACTTCATCTAGCTTTAGGAATCTCCCTAAGAGATTTCCTATTGTCGACAAAGCAGGTTTATTCCAAAGGTTGAGCGAGAGCCCTGGTAAAAGTACCCACACATGTCTGTAGCTAAAGTAATCCTTAAAAGGATCAAACCCCGTCCTCCATCGCTTCATCATCAGGCTGCCCCCTTCGTATTCCCAAAAACCACCTCTAATGAGCTCAACATCCTCCGGGCTCTTAAAAATCAAGCCAAACCAACCACAGGGAAGTAAGGAAAATTCTGGAGAATACTCGATAATGGGAACCCACGACTTCTTCATCCATTCCCCAAGAGTAATGGAAGACCTTGTCTTAATAACAATTCTTCCAACAAGAGCACATAGAGATAACCGACAAGTTTTTGCTAACCCGACATCCATACCTATCACTAGGTGTCTGCATGATTTCTTTGGTTTCCAAGCTCTGACTGTTCTCTTATGGATGGGTTCTTTCACACGCAGTGCTTCTCTCGGCGAGCCTATCCCTCCCTTATCCAACAACTTGGAGTAATTTTCCTGTAGAGTATCATTAACAGTCTGTGTAACACCAAGACTGTTACCAGCCTTACTTCCCTTGCCCCGCTTATCCAAACCACTCAGGCTCGATTGTTTCAAACCAGAAAGCTTGCTACCCAGAGGAACTAACAACAAAGGCTTGGGAGGTAAACTGGAAGCCGGTGAAGACTCGGGAGAGTTAATGGGTGGACGTAAAATCACGTTTAATGCTCCACCACTCTTATTTAAGTGACATAACTCATCCACAGTTTTAAAGAGATCCTCCTAATCCCACTCCTCCTCGTCTAGGGTGCCCATTAAGTCGAAAGCCTAAGATAACCAATTCCGCGGAGTGCCTTTAGTCCACGACTCTGCCACTCACACTGCACAAGGTAGGATCCCCAGGTGCCTGATCCCGAGGGTCAAAACGACAAAACAAAGTTGTTAATAAACTAAAGGATGACATCCAATCATTCATTAAAACCATCCGTCAGTTGTTCTAAGGATTAAAAGCCCAAAATGATGGTGGATTAAATCACTCAAAAATTCCGGACGCTTTCTCGCCTCTAAATCCCTAAAAAACGACCACCCCATCGAAAAACGATGAATGGTATAAACCCTGACACAAACCGCCAGAAGACAATGCCCATTAGACCAAAAAAATGTCCAAATCCTAAAATAACTAAGAACTATAAATGACAATCCACCATTTTTATTTCATGAGTTGTATCTAAAAGAGTTATCGTGTCACTCAAATTGAAAATACACATTTTTTTTAAAAATATATATCATCCAAAACACCATATATATATATATATATAAATAAATGATATATGGAACATCCAAAACACCATATTCTGAATTTTCTTGCTAAACACCCTGCTTTGAACTTGAGTCCATAGAAACGGTGTAAAGGCGTTGAATTATTGATATTTGCTTCGAAAGTAAATTCACACAAAACATGGGCTTTGGTATGTGAAAGTCACTCTCGGAATTAAGCAGGCGCGAAGGAGTAGTGAGCGACAATGAATTCGAAGGCCAAGTCAAAGCAGCCGGCTTCCTCACGACATGTCTACAAGTCTGGAGCTGCAGGCTGTGGAGGCAAAGCATCCGCAGTTAATCCCAAGAACTCTGGCCAGGTGTGGATTTATTAAACGTCTATCATATGAATTTATTTCAATTACTCAATGACATTCTGCAAGTCAAACAGAGGTCACCGGATCGAAACCCATTTGCTTTTTTTCACTTGCGACTGGTTACTGCCAAATCCAACGCTTTCCGCAGATTGTAACTGTTTTTTTGAGGAATTGGGTATCCCATGGCCCAGGGAGTTAAGTTTGCCATCGCTTATTTTGATAATTAACTGCTGAATAAGTACTGATTCTCACAATTAACATCAACTTGGAATGTCCAGTATATTGTTATTATTATTATCATTTGTTGGAAATGTTTTGTGGAATTGCACTGCTTAGCATTGCTTAGGTGCCAAGTCACACAAGTAACTAATTATCCAAGATTTGCACTCGGCCCTATCCCTTTAAACTAGTACCATTTAGTTGGGACATACCACAGTAAGAATGAAACCCTGGTGGACTGTTCAATACTTTGCCAACCTCACCGATGAACAAACGTTCCATGGGCTGAAAGGCCAGATTGTTTGGAACCCAATGACCTAAAATGAATGACAACATGGCAAGCACAGCTTATTTGTTGTTGGAAGCACTTCCAGAAACTCACCCTGATCGGCTGTACCACATAGAGCGGACTTCCTTTGGCTTTAAGTGCCAGGGCCGAGGGGTAGCTATTCAGCCAAAATTGCCCGGGACATACACCTGGCTTCATCCACTTAAAACTTCTCTTTAAGGGTGGGGCATACCACTGCGAGATTGGTGCCCTGGTGGACACTTGATACTCTGTCAACCTCACCAATGAACCAACGGGCCCTGTTGGAAAATACGGATCTTTTAAGTTTTCCCTGTTTATCTCGACGCCGATAGGATGAATTTCACAGTGAAATATGGAACTTTCTTCCATAGCAAGCACTGTTGTTCATTATGGCATAATTAAGATCTTCATAAGAAAGAAGGTTGACCGTCCTCAGTAGAGGTGCCATAGCTGCAACTTCATGCTTTTCCAAAGCCTGGCCCTACTTTTGATATGATAGCCATAACTGGTCTGGAAGAAAATCGTGTGCGTTAGTGTACAGACACACGAAATATTTTTTGCATTGTTCCTCGGCATTGTTGAATCTGATATGTACATAGAGAAGTAGAAACAGTACATGGGAATAACCTTATCTTGAAAAACAAGTTAAAAACTGCATCCCCTTTTTCACTTAAAACAAAGAGCAGACTAATAGTTATGCTGAATCTCTAACCTTCCTTGAACAAGTTGAAAGAGCTTTAAAGCTCCTCGTGGAGGCATGATGCTTTCCATGACACACTCTTTACTTACTTGGAAGGAGTATTGCAATTCAGTTTTCCGGGCCAGACTTCATTGCGATAATCTTAAACTTTATGTCCTGGAAGTCTGACTTACAGAAGACCCAAAGTACCTAGTTCTCATTTTGTAGCCTTTCTGCTTCAGGTTGTTGGATCCTATCAGCCGTGTCCTCATCTTTGCTTCTCCTCTTCACGTGTCTGGAACCTGCCAGGACACTAACCTTGATTAGAGCCTGCAATTTGTGGTGCATCTTCATCTGTTCATCTGCATAGCCTACAAGTGGGTACCCAGACCCTCAAAGGAAACTCAAACTTCTCTCTGAAGCACTGAGGTCAAGACATACATTCTTCCTGGATAGCAGCATACTTGAGTTGTCAATGTAGATGCTCTAACATTTCTCTACATTCTTCTTTAAGCACTTGCTTCTCTTATTCCTTCTCAGTTTCTTCCCTTCCAAAAGGAGTCAATCCATCCATTTTCCAACTCAGGCTTTCTACTCTTACTACCTGTTCCTTCTTCAGTCGTTACCTGTCCTCACAAAACTAATGTTCCTTTTAGCTCTCATTCATTAGAAATCAGGCAGGAGGGGAGCCTTTTCCTCTCTTCTGCTTCTTCATTCTTAATACTTATCTTCTTCTTTGATACTCCCTGCCTGTCTTCCTAGGGGTAGTCTTTGTTCTAACCATTCTTCAACCAAAGAGCTACCCTATTCTTCTTGTTAAATTTATAGTAGCTGCAAGAGCCATTCTCCGGGAGGATGGCAAAGACCCTAGCTGAGACCTAGGGCCCCCAAGTGCACCCCTGGGGTTTCTTGGTCTGGGACCAAACAGTAAGTGCCATGGCAAAAGACCCGTGTAAGGGCCCCCAGTATAGAACCGGGCTTCTTGGTCTAGAACCAAGCAGCTAAAGCCCCTAGATATGTCTAGGGCCCCTGGAAATGTCCAGGGTACCCATGCCTAAGGCACGGGTTGATCCTTGGTCTTGTACCTTGGTGGATAAGACCCCTGAGAGGGCCCCCAGTAGATGACTGGGGTTCTTGGTCTAGAACCAAGCAGCTAAAGCCCCTAGATATGTCTAGGGCCCCTGGAAATGTCCAGGGTACCCATGCCTGAGGCATGGGTTGATCCTTGGTCTTGTACCTTGGTGGATAAGACCCCTGAGAGGGACCCAGTAGATAACTGGGGTTCTTGGTCTGGTACCAAGCAGCAAAAGACCCTTGTAAGGGCCCCCAGTATATGACTGGGGTTCTTGGTCTAGGACCAAGCAGTTAAAGCCCCTAGATAAGCTTAGGGCCCTTGGAAATGTCCAGGGTAACCATGCCTGTGGCATGGGTTGATCCTTGGTCTTTGACCTTGGTGGATAAGACCCCAGAAAAAGTTCTGGGGCTACTTGATCCTCGATCAAGTATCTTGTTGGTGTATGACCTTCCCTGAAGGGGGACATGACCACATGAGGGATGTATCCCATTTGCAATGATGATAAAGTTAATAAGGTCACCTTGAATATGAATGAACAAGTATTGCCACCTTGTGAACCCTCCCTTACCCTTGCTTGTGTTGGTTTGGGGTTTTATGTTGTTTTGTCTTAAGGGTTAAATAAAGTTTAAATTAAATGTAAATTATATCATGTTTAAATTATTTAATTTAAACATGTTATATTTAATAATTACTTTAATTTAATTTATAATTTTATTACCCTAGCCTAAACTATAAATAAAACCCCCCCTACCCCTCACAACACACACCTTTATTATTGTGTTGCTCTTATGTTCCTAGTGTGAGTGGATCTTCTCCTTCTTGTTGCGGCTACCCTAGAGAACTGTTGCCCTCTTGCTGCGGCTACCCTAGAGGATTGTTGTGTGTGCTGCGGCCTTCTATTTTGCTGTTGGAGTGTGAGTGTTTTTTTGCAGCCCTTATCTACTTGCCGTTGAAGTATTGGCTGGTTAGTGTGGCCTCTTGTTTGCTGTGGGTGTGGCCCTTTCTCCTTTACTGTGGAGTAACTTGGTGCAACTCTTTTCTATTGTGATCTGGCTGAGTGGTGTGGCCCCTTTCTGCTGTGGGGGTGATTGCTGATGCAACCTCTTTTGTTGTGGAGTGACTGTTGATACGGCCTCTCTTCTATGTGTGTTGCTGGTAATTACGGCCTCTTCTCCTCTACTGTTGTGTGGCTGGTGCAACCCCTCTCCTCGTTGCTGTGTGAGGTATTTGTAGGAGCGACCCTTTTATTTGCTGCTATGGTTTGACTGTGGGTGCTGCCATCTCTTCTGCTGTGGGGTATTTGCTGTCCTGTTCAGACTATGACCTCCTTCTTTGCCTTTGGCCTTCCTTAGTGAGGGTTTTGTCTCCTGAAGTTCTGTGTGAGGGTTTGTGCTCTTTACCTACTGTTTGTGTGAGGGTTTGACTGTGTGATGTCTTTGTGGCCCTATCCCTTTGGTGGCAAGAAAGTCTCTTTATCTCTTGGCAAGAGATCCAACCTATATGGTGGATCTATGACTTGGACTTTGCCTGAGCATAACTACAAATGGTTCCACATCTCTTGTGGTGGCTGTGATTTCTTCAGAGGTAAGGTTTCAGGACAAGGTAAGCTACCTACTTATCATTTTCAGATCTGAACCTTGTTTTGATTTCAGTATTGTTTTGATCTATCTAGATTTGTGTTTTAACATTGACAACTATTGGATCTGAACTGTATATTGAGTTTACCTTTCTACTTCTACAGTTCGATTGATTGTTTAATGATCAGATTGTTTTGAGTTTAGATCTGTATATCTATATTTAAACTTGAGTTCAGATCTGCACTATAATCCATATTATCAGATCTCCTAGGTCTGTACACTGTTTAAGTAGTAGAGATTGATGTCTGAACAATGGATCTAGTTGTTATTCTCACTAAAATTTAAAAGGATACTTTTGTTCTGCTATACTACCCAAATTCTAACATGGTATCAGAGCTAAGGGCATGAAAGGAGCTCAAGAAGTGTGAAGTCTTGAGCGTACGTAGATCCTACTCTGAGAATTTGTTTTGCAGATCAGAAGATTTGAGAAAGGGAATAAGGTTTCTATCCTGATAAGCTACAAGGTGAGAAAACACCTTAACTCCCCATTATAGTGCTTTTTAGACCTATAACCTCTTGGAAAATTTAAGCACTCAGTTATGCTTTGGAAAGGAACTTAATTCATTGTCATGACTAGAACAGATTGAACATAAGGCAGTTCAATCTCTAGCATGTGTCCTTACAAACAGATGATATTCCTTGGAATTGTTTCTGCAGATATAAACCTTTAAGTCACTAACAGAATTGGGAAGTTTTTTTTTCTTAAGGCTGTTATCTCTGCATCTTTTAGCAAGTGAGATTTGATTGAAGATTTGAATGACTGTGGCTATGAATATGGCTATGATCAAAAGTGCATGCTTACTTAGCATGATAGTTTAAGTGCATACCGATTTGGGTCAAATGGTTGGAAAGTGCAATTCAAGTTATTTCTTGTCACATTGCTTGGTTATCAATCTTGGGGCATGCCACTGTAACACGCATGTTCATACTAATACTCTACTATGATTAGTTTTTCATAAGCATGACTTCTCTAATTATTAAAACAGTCCTTCTCCAACTCCTTTTTGGGTTTAAGCCTTTTTTTTGCCTCTGCTTTAACAAAGCCCTTTTCACCTCATCATGCTGGGGCTACTTCCATGACAAGGAGATATCCTTTACACCTTTTTGAACTGATTGATATGGAAAGGATAATGAAAGACTATCTTGTCTATTATCTTGTACACTTGTGAGATGCAAGTTTGGATCTTTGGTAGAGTGAACAATACTAGTAGGGTGAGTTCCCTTGTTAAGAGGATTGACTGAAATTTTAAATGATAACTCTTACTTTCAGTAACCTCTTTCTCATTTCTAAGCTAGGCCGAGTAAATTGAAGATCTGATACAGGATTGTAACTATCATCTTGAAGATCACAAGAGATAGGTATCAACTTTTATAATGTTGTTGATGCTTGATGAGTTCTTAGCTTTTCTTTTAAATAAGCCTTTGGTAAGTTACATTGGCATTAACAGAATCACTGGTAAAGAAATTTGACAACACCTTGTGCATCCTTATGTTCTGTAAAAGAGTACACAGAAGTTAACCACAATACTTTGAGTGGTGCAACCTTGTCAGGGCCGACTTTTGTAAGAACATAATTTGGGACAATGCAGTTTTTGGCCTCTTTCTTTAAGATGTACTGCTAACTCATTGCATATGGATGAATAATGTTTTATCCACAGGACAATGGGATATTCTCTTAAGGATATGAATTTACTTGAACTAACAGATTTGTTTCAAACATCTGCATGCACAGAAGATGTCTTAGACAACTTGAGTTGGTAACTGGCTGCAAAATACAAGTATGTCTTCGACCTAAACAAGTTCATGGATACTCCATTTACTTTCAACAAGAGAGGTATGATTACTTTCTTGTCATCTTTAGGTATCCATGTCTCAATGGAATACTGTCATAATCTCATGTGTATTTTTGCTATATGACCAAGAAAGTTGTGATCTCAGCACTTACTTATTTTTGATGTGAGCTAAGTCTTTCTCCCTGGTTGGAAACCTAGCTGTCTGTTGGTCTTTTATCTCTGACATGGAAGACAACATATAACCCAGGGTTATTTCCTTGGCTAAAGAGTCCAACAAATTATTTTGATAGTTGGGGTAATTTTTTCATTTTGAGAACCCTACAGATATCTCTTTTCATAGTAATTGAGCCATTGGCACAAAAGCTTTGAAGTCTGACTCCGCTTTACATATTGAACTTGGTATTGACACCAAGAACATCTTGAAGCGATATGAACACTAGAACAGGGTCAAAAGTTTGTATAGGTTCAGAGGGAGCCAAATTTACATATGACAGTAAGGCAGACATGTTATGAGACTCAGAGGGAGCAATCCTTGTATATGAATTAGTCCTTGACCTACAACAAAACTGACAACTTAATGGAATCTAGGAACACTTTTAGTTTCTCTAAAAGGGAAACCAGTCTGGTGCCAAGAAATACGAAAGGAAGGAGAAAAGCTTTCAAACATCTAAGGGCATTTTCAAAGAAACATAAACCAGATAAGTACTCTGGCCCTACAGATAAATTGAATCTTGTAATTGATTCAGAACCTTCCACATTTGAAATGTGGGAAGATGCTATGATAGAGAATGATGTATGGTCAGTGTTTCAAAGACCTCGCGACAAATCAGGGGTAACCTCAATTGGCCTTATTAGATAGAGCTTACAATAGATGGTTGTATTGAGGTTAAAGTTGTGATTCATGAAAGAAGAGATCATCTATGACTAGACCCTGACCTCCATCAGGATCTTTTGTCGCAATTTTGGTTTTGATACTTCTTAACAGTGAAGTTATGCAAGAGGCTATCCATGGGAAAGATTCCCATAGACTATAACAATCTCCGAAAGCTCGGTATGAAAGTATTGACAGAGTCTTGGTTTCATTATTATATACAGATTATCCAAAATCTTCTCAGGATGATCTGTTCCTTACAGGAAAATAAATTTTTATATATAGCTCAGACTAAGAGGGAGCTCTTCAGCAGAAGTTAAGACTTGGGTCTTTTACATTACTTTCTGAGCTTGAAGTTTTGGCAGAAACCAGGAGAGATATTTCTCTCACAGGGTAAACATGCAGTTGATGTGCTGCGCAGATTTGGCATGATGGACAACAAGTCCATGAGCACCCAAATGATCTTTAATCTAAAGAAACTACGAGATCGCGCCACAGGTTCAGATCCAGAAGATCCCACCTTATATCGACAGATCATTGATTTATCTTGTACATACGAGACCAAACATCTGTTATGCTGTAAATGCTCTCTGCCAGTTCATGTGTGAACCGAAGCATTTACATATAAGCATATCCTGAGATATGTTTCCAGTGAAGGTGTAATGCTCCATGTTTTTACAGATTCAGTTTGGATGGGCAATACAGTGAATCGGAAGACCACTTCCGGAGTTTTGCTTCAGTTTGGGTTCAGAAATGATTTCCCGATCCAGCAGGAAATTGGGCTCCATAGCCCAAAGCACTGAAGAGTCAGAATACATTGCTGCAAGCAGAAAAGCAGTGTGGCTTAGGAAGCTACTCTCCGACTTGTTCAGTTCAGAGCTTGAACCCACACCCACAGTCATTCACTATGACAATCAGAGTTGTGTAAAGCTCATCGAGAATTCAGTGTTTCACGACAGATTGAAACACATTGAGATGAGATATTACTATGTCCGGTACATGGTTCAGAAGAACGTTTTTAGCATTCAGTATGTTCTGATAGCAGAACAGACAACAGATATTTTCACCAAGCCACTATCCCTGACAAAGTTTGTATACTTTAATGACAAGCTTGGTGTAGCTGAGAATGCCTCTCTTGCTGAGAGGGAGTGTTAAATTTATAGCAGCTGCAAGAGCCGTTCTCTGGGAGGATGGCAAAGACCCTAGCTGAGACCTAGGGCCCCCAAGTGCACCCCTGGGGTTTCTTGGTCTGGGACCAAACAGTAAGTGCCATGGCAAAAGACCCGTGTAAGGGCCCCCAGTATAGAATTGGGGTTCTTGGTCTAGAACCAAGCAGCTAAAGCCCCTAGATATGTCTAGGGCCCCTGGAAATGTCCAGGGTATCCATGCCTAATGCATGGGTTGATCCTTGGTCTTGTACCTTGGTGGATAAGACCCCTGAGAGGGCCCCCAGTAGATGACTGGGGTTTTTGGTCTAGAACCAAGCAGCTAAAGTCCCTAGATATGTCTAGGGCCCCTGGAAATGTCCAGGGTACCCATGCTTGAGGCATGGGTTGATCCTTGGTCTTGTACCTTGGTGGATAAGACCCCTGAGAGGGCCCCCAGTAGATAACTGGGGTTCTTGGTCTGGTACCAAGCAACAAAAGACCCTTGTAAGGGCCCCTAGTATATGACTGGGGTTCTTGGTCTAGGACCAAGCAGTTAAAGCCCCTAGATAAGCCTAGGGCCCTTGGAAATGTCCAGGGTACCCATGCCTATGGCATGGGTTGATCCTTGGTCTTTGATCTTGGTGGATAAGACCCCAGAAAAAGTTCTGGGGCTACTTGATCCTCGATCAAGTATCTTGTTGGTGTATGACCTTCCCTGAAGAAGGACATGACCACATGAAGGATGTATCCCATATGCAATGATGATAAAGTTAATAAGGTCACCTTGAATATGAATGAACAAGTATTGCCACCTTGTGAACCCTCCCTTACCCTTGCTTGTGTTGGTTTTGGGGTTTTATGTTGTTTTGTCTTAAGGGTTAAATAAAGTTTAAATTAAATGTAAATTATATCATGTTTAAATTATTTAATTTAAACATGTTATATATAATAATTACTTTACTTTAATTTATAATTTTATTACCCTAGCCTAAACTATAAATAAAACCCCCCCTACCCCTCACAACACACACCTTTATTATTGTGTTGCTCTTATGTTCCTAGTATGAGCGGATCTTCTCCTTCTTGTTGCGGCTACCCTAGAGGACTGTTGCCCTCTTGCTGCGGCTACCCTAGAGGATTGTTGTGTGTGCTGCGGCCTTCTATTTTGCTGTTGGAGTGTGAGTGTTTTTCTGCAGCCCTTATCTACTTGCCGTTGAAGTATTGGCTGGTTAGTGTGGCCTCCTGTTTGCTATGGGTGAGGCCCTTTCTCCTCTGCTGTGGAGTAACATGGTGCAGCTCTTTTCTATTGTGATCTGGCTGAGTGGTGCGGCCCCTTTCTGCTGTGGGGGTGATTGCTGATGCAGCCTCTTTTGTTGTGGAGTGACTGTTGATACGACCTCTCTTCTATGTGTGTGGCTGGTAATTACAGCCTCTTCTCCTCTACTGTTGTGTGGCTGGTGCAACCCCTCTCCTCGTTGCTGTGTGAGGTATTTGTAGGAGTGGCCCTTTTATTTGCTGCTATGGTTTGACTGTGGGTGCCGCCATCTCTTCTGCTGTGGGGTATTTGCTGTCCTGTTCAGACTATGACCTCCTTCTTTGCCTTTGGCCTTCCTTAGTGAGGGTTTTGTCTCCTGAAGTTCTGTGTGAGGSTTTGTGCTYTTTACCTACTGTTTGTGTGAGGGTTTGACTKKGTGATGTCTTTGTGGCCCTATCCMTTTGGTGGCAAGAAAGTCTCTTTATCTCTTGGCAAGAGATCCAACCTATATGGTGGATMTATGACYTGGACTTTGCCTGAGCATAACTACAAATGGTTCCACATCTCTTGTGGTGGCTGTGATTTCTTCAGAGGTAAGGTTTCAGGACAAGGTAAGCTACCTACTTATCATTTTCAGATCTGAACCCTGTTTTGATTTCAGTACTGTTTTGATCTATCTAGATTTGTGTTTTAACATTGACAACTATTGGATCTGAACTGTATATTGAGTTTACCTTTCTACTTCTACAGTTCGATTGATTGTTTAATGATCAGATTGTTTTGAGTTTAGATCTGTATATCTATATTTAAACTTGAGTTCAAATCTGCACTATAATCCATATTATCAGATCTCCTAGGTCTGTACACTGTTTAAGTAGTAGAGATTGATGTCTGAACAGTGGATCTAGTTGTTATTCTCACTAAAATTTAAAAGGATTCTTTTGTTCTGCTATACTACCCAAATTCTAACACTTCTCTTGAGTTACCTGGACCCATTATTCCCCATCATAACTGTTAGAACCTTAGTAGCTGGCCATGTTTATCACTTCTTATGCCTTTAACCTTTAACATCGGGATACACATATTTGGAAATGAATTTGTGAGGGTTTTTATGGGGAAAACAAGGAGTCAAGGATAGTTAAAAGTGTTAAATTTCAAACCATGGTAAGCCGATTCTGCACTTAGAAAGAATAACCTAAACCTCGGTAGCTTAAAAACTGAAAACCTCAATTAAAACAACAATTCCTGAATATGTTAGTCTACAAATACATATTGCTGGAAATTATGAACAGTGAATACAGAGACCTAAACTCTCAATCACATCTATATTCTATGGGAAAACTGAAAGGAAGAAATACACTGCAATAGCTCAAGAGTCAAAACTAAAACTTGCTAACTAACACAATGGTGCACCCTACATCTCCCTTATATAATAGGAAGAGGAGGAAAAATACAATGTATCTGGACACATGCAAGAAGCACCCAGTTTCACTATGTCAAACCCTATCCCTAATCTGATCACCTAGTGCACCCTGCTGCATGGATAGGAGTACTAGGAATGGAGCATCCCAACCAGAGATTACTGAGTCAAAGTATGCGGTCACTGAACCTCTAAACTGGAGATAAACTGCTGCATACATCCTATGGATCTACATCCCTCTGAACTGGAATAGAACCTCTCATGCAACACCCTAGGCAGTGATGCAGGAGCATCGCTCACTCATCAAGCGAGCCAGCACATTAAGAGGAAACAGCTGGATAGCGCCAGCATGTATTTTGAAATACTTGGGAATTGTTGCGCCGCTCTTTAATGAAGTCATTCATAAAGAAGCACACTTGTATTGTAAAGGGGACCTTGAGCCTTTAAGCTCTCGTCCTTAGTAGATAGGAAAGCATTTAATAGATTTAATACTGGTAGATAGAATAGTTAAGTCTAGATTAGACAGTTTCAGTTTTCGAGAGGGAAAACGGATATAGACACCCTCCTTTGTACATTGTATGAATTATTATTCAGATTCAAGCGTTCAGGAGCAAGAAGAGGGAGCAGGCAGAGAATTTGTGAAGAACACCCATGTATAGATGTTATTGAATTAWTAGAAGAGAGTCTTTGATTCAATTTCATGYYTGGTGTTATTTTCTCTGTGTATGATGTTTATGTGCTCATGAATGTTTACTTTCTGGTTATGCACTTGCTTTGATATGCTGCGTATGTGATTTCATAGTTGGATAGAAATCTGTGAGAGTAAGAAATTAGTTTCAATTGTTTCTCTATATTGAACCAGAGAATTCCTGCAAGGAGTGCAGTGGAATTTGTCTGCAAGGGGTGCGTGACTGCAGGGTTCAGATAGAGAGAACTTTTGTTCTAAGTTCTCAGGAGTGCAGATTTGGCACCGAAGCCGTTCAAGGTGTGCGCAGGCTGAACTTGAAGGCTCAGTGGAAATCTGAGCAGAAGAAAACGGAGACTACTGTAGCTGTAAGCGCACAAAGTCTAGAAGACTCAACACTTTGAGCGTTGTCGAAGGTTAAGCACGCGAAGTGTATGAAAAGTCTCTGAAAGAATCAGAGTTGACTAGCTCAGGAGGGATAGTTCCTTCGTGATCCTGTGGAGACGGACCCAGGAGAGGGTTCGAAGAGGACAGAGCTTTGGAGAGGAAGAATTCCCTAAAAAGAAGGAATTGACGACCAGACCTCGCAGGAGAGATTTGCGAAGTTCCGATAGCCGCCAGATCTCAGAGGAGATGCACGCAGGATAAACACAAGCTCGCAAAGGAGTCGTCGAGCATCATCGGGATTTGGCTCATCGGGGTTTGTGGAGGCTGGAGTTTGTTGCCGGTTGAAATCGCGATTAGCGATTTCCCGACATAATCGGAGCCGTTGATCGCTACGGGGATACGTGGCACAAGATCTCGGAGAGTCGGGATTCGGCATTCGGGACTTCCCGATGCAAAGAAATTTCGACGGGTGAAATCGCGATCACGCGATTCCCGATAGGGCGGAAAGAGAAGGCGACGCGGTAGAAAAAGAGCGCACGTGCGTATCGGAGTTCGGGGTTCGGAGATTCATAGTGCAAGTGAACCGCGACATCGCATGTTCCGATTTCCCGATAGGGAAATTCCCGAAAAGCATGGGAGCGTTGACCTTTGATCCATCGGGGTTCGGGGACTCGTGAGGCATAAGGCACGCGAGCATAGAATTCGTGATATCGCGAATTCCGATTTCTCGATTGTTAAGGGAGATCATTGGAGAGTGCTGTGGGTGAAGAATACCCGACGGGGAATTAGAGGAGCATAGGCGCTCTTCGGGCCAAAGATTAGAGAAGGTCCTGGTGGGAGCGATCATTTCTTGAGGAGTGGGAAAGGTTGCATCAGGCAGCCATGGGATCTGTGCCTTGTCTAAGATTGCATGATGCATGCAACGTAAAAGCTGAATTGAACTGAAGATGACTAAAGATCGTAGAGAGCCAGAAAAAGGCATGTACAAGCATTTAACAAAGGCACCTTGGCTGCAGAAACAGTTGAGCTTCCGTAATGGTCTTGATCCATTGTTGGCATTCCTGGTTGTAGGCACGTACACAAAATACTGGGATATGTGCGTGAGGGCTGGAACTTGGTTTGCAAGGTATGCTTGTGCATGATGTTGTAGGTGCCAAATTCTATAGAGCTGCCCCTTGGACCCTGAGACAAGCATTGCCCACCACAGATTTGGGTTGGTGCACGAAACTGGGGGTGCTGAGGTGGTCTGTGTGGAACCATCTGTGTCTGTATGTATATATATATATATATATATATATATATATACACATAGACAAGTGCTTCTTATATCACAACATGGCAAGTGTGCACATCCCCAATCTGAGAATATATTCAATGAAGCTAAGTTGGCTTACAATATTCAACTCAAACTCCTTTGGCTAAGACGTCGCCAGTAGGGGTATCTATTCTGCCAAAATTGTCCAGGACTTGTACCTGATCCCATCCCACAAAAAACGACTCCTTTGGATGGGCATACTGACCCATGAGGGCAAACATATTGCTGAGGGGGTTGAGCCTTGGTGAGGGGAATGTCACTTCCCCCGCTTCACCAACCAACCAAGCCCCCATGGACATGTAATTTTCTTTGCAATTTAACAACACTCAGCTTTAAAATAAAGAACAACAAACACATTCCTATTGAAAACATATACATGTGGCCTCTTTTTGGATGATAAAGCAAATGATATGACTTGAACTAAAATAGGATCACAAAAGTTATAGATGGCGTCTTTGTGGAGGACAGAGCAAAGATTAGTACTCAAAACTAAAATGCAATCTTCAAAATTTACGCCTCACTTTTGTGTGCAAAACCAAGAGCTCAAGGACACATGCATTATGCATAGGAAGCAGAATCATCAGTTCTAAGGTCCGGATTGTTTAGGACATTGGAGAAAAAGGCAGCTAGATTTTCTGAACATCTAACAGAACTTGAGCATTTCAAGAATTATGGAAAGGTGGATTAAGTTGAAAACACAGCTTTCTATTGGGGACCTGATGTTGTTAAATTTTAATGAAGATTTGTACCTTGGACAAGTGGTTCCTATGGGTTTTTAAACTTTTACCTAGGAATGTGGTCCACAACTTAAAAGTGGGTCTTTTTCATAAAGTCA
>JZKD02S1977597.1:138885-160193 GCA_000966675.3 Picea glauca | reverse complement strand
GCAAAACTTTAGGAGATGTCTAACATGGTCATTTACAATATTCCTAGACACTAGCTACCAGAGGGATAGACCATTAGAACGCCTTTCACCACTTTGGAGGAATTATTTGTGAGAGTGAAAAACTCAAGGGAAATTAATAAGGCTGGTTAAGCCAAATTAATAACTCGAGGAAAAAAAAAACTCAGTGAAAGGGACTCCTCTAATGAAGAAGTCCTAAGGCAACTAACCTAACTATTATCCATGCAGAGTCATTACATTATTATCCCATGCAGGGGAGCGAAAATTCCATTACAAAAAGAAGTGCTGAAGGCCAAAACTGCCTTGTAGAACCAATAAGTCTCTGACTTGGTAGCACCTGATGGTGCATATCTTCATGGTACATGGAGTTGACCCCCTAGTTGAAATAGGTGGTCAACATTTGGCTCCACATGGGGACTTCTGTTTGATTTTCACTTGGGAAGGAGAGCATACGAGAATCCAACATCTACAAAACATAGTGGTCACCAACACCCAACATAAATATACATATATACAATGAATAAATAAAATCTATAAATAATAATTACAAAATGAAATAACTATTGTACAACAACTACAAAATGAAACTATGGTACAACAAAACATCTAAGTACATAATTACATAATGAATGAAACAATACAAAACTGAAATAAAAGGAGAAGGGTTAGGGATACATTGCAAAGGGTGTCCCTTTGGACTCCAAGTTGCCCATCTCGAAGAACACTTAAAGGGGGAGTCCTCTCACTAGCGTGTCTGACTTTATGTCGTCCCACTGGCTCAGAAGAGTTGCTAGAAGACTGATACACTTTATCCTGATCTCTGATGTACACATGTGAATCCATGCTTCTAACCTTAGGCCACTTTGGACAATCCTCAAAATTTTTTTGATTGTTTTTCATAGGTGCCAAGTGAAAAGTTTATCAAATTAATTTTTCCTTAAAAGGCTTGGTATACCTCTTCATAGGGATGATATACTTTACATTATCAATATTAACCTTATCATCCTTACTACTTTCCATCAGATTTTCATCACACATTCTATCTTTGATTTTCCCAATTTCTGAAAAATAAGGAGGATGTGGCCCAAGAATTCCATCTAACTTCTTCTGATATCTAACTGATTCCTCTAATGACGGTTGAGCTGATAACACATTTTCAACTGAAAAATACAATTCCGACTTTAATTATGAAGGAGTCAAATCATTATCTACTTTATCCAAATCTTCCTCAAGAAAAAAGCCCATCAAAAGAATCCATGGTGTCCCAAACACGACAAATGTTTGGGGGTTCACTTTTAAGTTCCATTCTTGGTAGATGTTAGAGAAGTAGACTCTATCTCATAACATCCCATCTCTAGTTCTCGATATACAATATCATTCGTGGGATTTCTAGGATCCTCAACATGGTACTTACTTTCCAACTCTTCGTTTAATCTAAACATGGAACCATTTGGAGTTGGAATGGTGGCATAAGTTAAATCCATTTGCAAATTACCACCTAATTCTGCAACTGTCTTCCTTGAAAGCAACATACCCCAAGCATCAGGCACATCAATCACAACTATATCCATTTCAATCATGATGTCTGGGAATGCAACAAAGTGTACTTGTAATCCTTTGATCAAACCATGCACCTGAATTGTCTTTCTATCCATAGCACAAATGTTATGATAAGGTCTAGATATTCTTAAGTTCAATTGTTCCATTACTTTCTTAGTCATAACATTTTAGATAGCTCCTGAATCAAGCATACAATTGTGAAGAATAAAACCATTCATGAGCAAGGATAGGTAAAAAGGTCTATTCTTTTCATTTCCTCTATCCATATTTTGCAAAATAACAGGTGCATCCTGATAAGCTACTGTTGGTGGAATGTCAACATGGTTCTGAGAAGGATTTTCTATGGCTCTGAGTAGCTTCTCCCTCTGAAAAGGAATTTTCATTATTTCAGACACAGGCACCAACATCTTTGCATTACTTAACCATCCTCCTAAGTAAATATTTAAATTTGAACTTGCATACACATTTGACTTAGGAGGGTTGGGGCTACCTTAGGAATGTTTGCTTGATTTCTATCTTGACTTCTATTTCCATTCCTTTGGTAGGTAATGCCTCTATACTTAGCCATTTCTGAAACTTGTTGGGGTGTAGGCTTAGGCCCAAAATTTTCAGTTGCCTTATCAACAACATTATTCATGCAACTTGCACTACTACCTTGTTCAACAAATTCCATCCAATCATACATTCCAACATTGTACTTCCTACCACACATGTTAACTTGTTCATTTCCTTGATTACCATAATCATCTTCATAACAACCCTCAAGAAAAACTGGACAAGTCATTTCCCTATGAAATTCACCACAAGGCCTACAATAAGGTATAGCTTGATGATCTACCAAGTTGGTGGACTCAAAAGGATTAGGTAGCCTTTGATCATGTGGAGGAGTTCTCTTTGGCCACATATCATTTGGCTTATGATGAGGTCTATTAGCTTGAGATCTCTCCATAGTGATCAACCTATTTTGCAAAGCATTAATTTGATTGGCATGGTTAATTTCCATTTGCTTAATTAGTTGGGTCAATTTCTTAATTCCATCACTAGAAGACTCTTGACCCTCTACTTTCTTCTTCTTTTCTTCACTACCTTTTGAAGAACCTCTAGAAAAACCAGGAATGTTGGATTTCCTAGCATCTTGCATATTCTTATCAATCCTCACAACAAAAATTTGTGCATCCTTAAGAGTTTGAGGATCCTTATCCCTTAATGCATATCTCATCTCCCCCTCAAAAGCTTCCATATAGTAAATTAAGATTGCAACATTTGAAGGCTTTATTGTATTAGGGAGATTTTTGACCAAGTCATTAAGCTTCTTGTTAAATTCATCCATTGTCTCATTTTCTTTCTTATGACTTGAGCTAAGAGCAGCTAGAAGAAATCTGTTCTCTTTTTGGTTACCCCACCTTTCCTTGAAAGCAATCACTATTTCGGCTAGGGTGCTAAATTTGTTGGGATCAAACTCTGAAAACCACTCTGCAACATCCCCTTCTAAAGAGTATACAAATAATGTCATCTTGACATCCTCTTCATCATGACCATGACAATACTTCAAAACACATAGATCAAAATTCAGAATGTGTGAATGTGCACTGATAGCATTGTTTCCCTGAAAACAAGGCAACTTCTCAATAACTTTATCAGGAATTGCGTGAGGAGCCCCTTGGATGGCTGCAAAATTCAAAGGTCTCAAAAAGGCACTCATGACTACCTTAGAACTATTAGTAGGAGTATTAACAATTGATTGATTATTAGTTTGAAACAAGTATTGGATATCAGTGAGTGCTTCTTCTCCAAGACTTTCAAGTAGCCTTCTAGGAGCAAGGCGATTTAATCTCCTCCTATAAACCTTTTTAGGTTCAGGAAAAGAGTAAGTCACTCCTTGTGAAGTGCTCCTAGTGGTATACTTCAAAGATTTGTTCAATGGAGTCGCCATTTGAAGAGAAAGCAAACAAAAAACAACCAATCCAAGTTAAATTTTTTTTAGGGACTAAAGTTTATTACTTACTTTTTAAAGAATAAATTAGTTATGTCGTTTAGACCAAAGGATAAAAGACTTATCCCCGGCAATGGCGCCAAAGATGTTGCCGTCCTTATACACACTTGCAAACGTGGGCTAAGTCCAACCCACTTAGTGTGTCCTTAGAGGCACAATGCCTAGGTTCAAAGCCCACTGTCACCTCGACTTGAACCTCTTTCATCTAGGCTTACTCCTAGGGAAGCCAAAGGGGGTAGACCCTAGTTACTATGTGAAAATAAGAGTTAATTCTAGGAGTTGATTTTAGTTGATTAAAGATTTGGGGATCTAGCCTATATGTAAAAGCAACAATGCAAAGTGCAAGATTAGAGATGCAAAAGAAGTCCTTTCCCTAAGGCAACTAAGATTAGTGCCTAATATTGGACAAGGGGTCAACTAAGTTTAAGGGAGTTTAGATTTTACAAAGATTACAACAATATTACAAAAGAAGTATTAGATACAAGATTCTACAATTAGACTAGATACAAATAAATGAAAGCAACAACCATTTACAAAGTTAAAGTGTAAACTAAGAGATACAAATGAAGATACAATAGATACAAATTATACAAAGCAACTAACTTGAAATGAACTTTAATGTGCAGGTAAAGAAGATAGTGCTCAAAAGGAAAGTAGTACACAACACTTCAAGCCAACTATCCCAAACAAGAGTGCCTCCTAAGGATGCACAACTCAACGGGAAGCTTCACCGACATACACAACCACAAGCTCCAAGCAATGAAGAAGCCTCCAAAGGATGCGCAACTTCAAGGGAGGAGACCAATCACATCAAAACACAACTTAAACTCAAAATTAAAACGTTGGAAAGAGGCCTCCAGGGCTAATGCGCAACTTAAGTTCACTTAGTCAATCCCACAAAATGCTTAAAGTAAAATTGCATGTAGATGTAAAAGTAAAGTGCTTGCAAATGTTACTTAAACATAAACCATAAAGATACCAAAGTAGATTGCCCAAGGTTAAGTGGATTGATTAGGATTAATTAAGTTGTTAAGTTAAGTGTGAATCCTAGACTAAGTGACAACCCAAGAACTCTCTCTGCTTGTACCAAAAGAATTGCTGGGTGCTCAATAAGTGAGGCAAAAAAGGCCACACCCTAGCTCCATAGGTCAATCCAGGAACAAAAGTACTCCACAGGGAGGACACCTAGTGCCGTGAGACCGTCTCCGATCTAGCACCCCCCACTTCTTCTTTAAGTTTCCTTTTTGTTGGAAAAATTGAGACAGTGGTTGGTGACCTATTAAACTAGGTAGATTTTAGGCCCTAAGAGACTAAGGTAAATTGAGTTAAGTTAGATTAAATTAAGTTAGATTAGTTGAAGGTGATTGCAATGTAGCGCTTGTAGAGAGTGTGCTTGCAAAGTAAATGAAAGTACTTGAAAGGTAAAAAACTTGAAATGTAAAGTACTTGAATGGAAATTGCAAGAAACTTTAAAAGCTTGAAAGTAAACAACAAGATTATACAATGCTTATGAAAATAGATTGCAAGACATAAAATAAAGTACTTGTAAAGATAGATAACTTGAGAGCAAAGTACTTAAAAGTAAAATATGACTTGCAAATGGAAAAGAAAGAGCAAGATAAACACCATAAACTTGTTATGCATCCATGGGCCTAAGCTAACACAAGATGATTATTTCTAGATCTAGATTATTTTAAACCATTAAGCACATAAAGAAGTAAAAACCATATACTAGCCTAGCCTTACGATTTTTGGGGTTGGCTTAGCCAAGCTCACTCCAAGGTGGAGGCAAACACAAGAAATAGAAAAGCTTGGAAAGAAAACTAAGCTAAGCAACCACAACAAGTGCACAAGATGGAGGACAAAGCCTTTCAGTTTTGTGCACAAGTGGGTGAAAAGAACTTGAAAATGAAACTTGGAAATAAATTCTAGCCTCTCAACCTTGTCCTAATGACAAGTGGGGCAAACAATAAAAAATAAATTGCTGAAAATGAAAACTACTTCCCAGCCGTACGATTTTGGGGGTTGGCTTAGCCAAGCATTCACCAAGGTGTAGGCAACTCGTAAAAGAAAAATGCAGAAAATTAGTTACAATGGAGAAGGCAAGCCCTTGGGACTCCCTTGGGCTTGCTTACAATGTGTAGAATAGAAGAGAAAATAGGGTATTTTGTTACCTAACTTTGGGAGGCTGATATCTAGCTTTGTATGGCCCCAAATGGCCTCTTGGACACCTCCTTGGTCACTAACTTGCAAAAAACCAGCAAGCAAAAGCTTTTTGGAAATGCTGCAAAAAGTGGCAAAATCTCAAAAAATTTCTGTTAGTTACAACAAAAATTTTCTGCAGAAAAATCAGCAAGATATAATGATTTATATGATCTATTCCGTGTGTTGGAATACCCAAAAACTCAATAGAAATGAACATAAATCAAGTGCAGAAATTTTAGAGGCTTAAAATGGATGAGGAAGACAAGTTTCCGAATCTGAAACAAGTCTTTCAAACCCCTGAAGTAACCTGCAAATATTTGTGAGCAAACTACAAGAAAAGAGCAAATGGTGAGTAGAGATATTAGAGGAAACAAAATACTTTGTAAGTCTAAAATCTTCTCACTTAGATCCACAATAATACTATGTAATGTTCTTGACTTGGCTAGTCTAGGAAATGTTGTTAATGTGTATGTAGGATCTATTGTTTACAGCATATAAATGATCATACAAATAATAAATGCGTCAAAGGACTGCAAAGTTTGTATTATGATCTCTCTGCGGATTACAATAGGCCGAATGCGGCTGAATAAACTAACAACACTCGGGTAGATCAGAAGACAAAAGGATCTTAGCCAGAATACAAATAAGTAACTAAAAGATAATACCCGGAATATGTGAGTGCTGCAGAATCAATGGGTGCGCTGGGAATATGTCAACTCTGACGGTAACTGCTGGAAGTCTGGAAAGTTCGCCCTGGGAGCTATACTTCTTGGAATGGCCTGGAAACTGTCCCAAATGATGCGCCCTGCTCTAGTCCTCAGTACTGGTATCTGTCGGACCCCTCTGCTGATGAGTCTGGACCCCAGATGGATACCCCTGGGGGAATGCGCCCCTCTTCTTTTGGAAAAATGCGTCCTAGTGATTCTACCGTTGGAATCGGATGAGATATGTCTCAAAATGACTGCCTTGGTCTACTGGGAAATGGGTTGGAAGGGTTTCCCTGAATCTGGCCTGATGCTCGCTCTGGAACCCCAAATGTGCCCGCCAAAAGTGTCACACGTCCAAGTTTGGAAAATGCGTCCCTGTTGATTCCTCCGTTGGAATCTGATGAGGAACCAGGAAAAATATTCGTCTTGCCCTCCTCTCAAATGGGTCGGAGGGAAATCTCGGAATTCCCCCTGGACGAGGGAAGTTGACCTAAAACCCCCTTAGAGGTTGTGCCCTCCCTCTAGATGAATGCGCCCTTGCTGCTGAACAATATGTAACTGCTGCTAAAGAATGATGGAAGACCTGAATGATCTTCCCAGTGACTAGGGTGTGTCTCTCAACACCGAAATCAACCAACTGATGTCTTCTTCCTGGAATCCACTGAACTATCTCTCCTGAGATGTGCCTCTCTCCTCAATGACAAGTCGTAATCTGCATAATGATGAATTAGGTCGCTGACTCTTCTCTTATAGCTTTCCAAAACCCTAATTCACCAATGAAACCCTAATTTGTTGTTGACCTTTTCCCTCCAAGTGACTTTTACTTTATTTTATTATTCCTTGATTAAATCACTTAATTAATTAATTAATTAATCATTTTACCTCTAAAAAGTGATTTATCCATCCTTATGGCTTCTCCGGCTACTAAAAGTCACTTCTCATCATCTTATCCTGTAGTGCTTTTCTTCCCAATTTCGATGAGCTATTACACTAAGAGGTTTCTCTAAGTAATATGCCCATTATGACCACCTTAGTGAAATTAATTAAGATATGTCCCATAATAACTCAAAATTACGAAAATTGTCGGATTGCAACGAAACCAAAACCATGTTGTGCGGAATGGATCCCGATGATGAATGATGCAAGTCGGGCCCAATAAAACCCCTTAATATCTTTCGAACTCTCTGTCACCCTTATCTGGCTACTCTAGTAGGCATAACACTCTGTAAAGTTATAATGTCTCAAAATGGGGACATTACATACTATTGCAAATCTACCCGAGCAAAATACTTTTCTTGCGATATCTACTCTAGATTTAAAAGAATGCTTATAAAATAAACACCAAGCAATATCACCTCAAATCATAGATGCACCAAGAAGACTCTTAACACACCATTTGTCCTCCAAAGCTTTCTATTAATCCAAGTAGGAGGTTGCTGCAAATACTTGCAACAAGCTCCTCTCCAAAAGAAATGAGCAAGAATGAGCAAGAGAGAAAGATGGGAGAGATGAGAGAAATTTGGGCATAGTAACAGTAGCAAAAGAATTGGTGAGAAATGAGGAGGGGAGGGGTTTCATTTATACTTGGGGAGCAAGAGCTGCACCTCTTGGATCTCTTCCAAGTGTCACATCAAGAGCTAGAGTGATGATCTCAAGGAGGGGGGCGCAACATTAGGGTTAGGGTTTTGGATTGTGAGTGGGGGATGAGTTGGCAAGCATTTGCTTGGTCAAAGAGGTGAGGTGGAGGCTCTAGGGAGGCGCACTAGGGGAGAGAGGGCCCACTTTATTTTAATTTCTTCTTTCCCATAGTTTCCTCAAGGAGGGTGGCGCAACTTCCCTAGGGGGAACAACATTAAGTTGTAGTGGCTAGGTAGAAAGGGGGAATGAGGGTTAAAAAAGGCTTAGGTTGGCTTAATTAAAGGTTTAGGCATCATCTCCCATCTTTTCTCTAACCATTTTGCTTAATTTTACAAAAATTGACATTTTGACTATGTCAATACCAGCAATTAAATTGCTGTTTTGGACTGACTTAGACTCCTCATGGACAAACACCTAGCAAAACTTGGTCCAAGGGTGTAGAGGTCTCATTCCATTTCTTTTGAGCACAAATACCCCTATCAAAAGCCCAAGGACCTAGTTTTTACATTTTTAATCGAACATTAATTAAAATTACCATTAACTAGGTAATTTAAAAAAAAAAAAAAAAAACTATCTAGACTCGAAGGAATTCCGCAAAAATTTAGGAGATGTCTAACATGGTCATTTACAATATTCCTAGAGACTAGCTACCAGAGGGCTAGACCATTAGAACGCCTTTCACCACTTTGGAGGAATTATTTGTGGGAGTGAAAAACTCGAGGGAAATTAATAAGGCTGGTTAAGCCAAATTAATAACTCAAGGAAAAAAAACTCAGTGAAAGGGACTCCTCTAATGATGAAGTCCTAAGGCAACTAACCTAACTATGATCCATGCAGACTCATTACATTATTATTCCATGCATGGGAGCGGAAATTCCATTACAAAAAGAAGTGCCGAAGGCCAAAACTGCCTCGTAGAACCAATAAGTCTTTGACTTGGTAGCACATGATGGTGCATATCTTCATGGTACATAGAGTTGACCCCCTAGTTGAAATAGGTGGTCAACATCTCTACCAAAACAAAAATGAGAACAAAGTGATGGCTCTGCGCAAGCAACTACGTGGAACCAAGATGGCCAAAGGTGAGGGTGTAATACCTTATCTTACCAGGATAACACAAATTAGAGATGAACTTGTAGCAGTGGGAGAAAAGACTGAAGATCTTGAGCTGGTGTGTATTGCACTAGATGGCTTTACTAAGTCATGGGATGTTTTTGTCTGTGGTGTGGTAGCTTGGGAGAAACTCCCTGATTGGCAGCGACTGTGGGATGATTTTGTGCAGGAAGAGATTAGAATTGGTCAAGCAAGACGATCATCTTCAACTCATGTAGAGGAGGAAGAAGGCTTGGCCCTTGCAGGCAAAGCAAAGGGAAAGAAAAAGAGGAAAGGTGGAAAGAAAAACATCGACTTCTCAAAAGTCAAGTGTTTCCAATGTCACAAGATGGGGCACTTTGCATCACAGTGTCCAGAGAGGAAGAAGAAGAAGCTACAGATGGCAACGTCAACAACAGTGGCTGAGTTTGCCAAATCATTTGAGGAGGATTTCTGCTTCATAGCATGTATGTCTAGTACAACTGTTTCAGATATGTGGTTTGTAGATAGTGGTGCATCTTGTCATATGACAGGACACAAAGAGTGGTTTACTAGGCTACATGAGGGAGGCGTAAATCTAGTCATTGAGTTAGGGGATGACAGGCGCTACAAGGCGCAAGGATTTGGCACAATCTCATTTCAGGAGGAGTTCGGGAGACCACTCCGTTTCAGTGATGTGTTATATGTTTCAGGGTTGATCAAGAACCTCATCTCAGTCTCTACTCTTGATGATAAGGGATATGAGGTCACTTTCCGTAAAGGAAAGGTGTTTCATCAGACCGGGTGGGTCAGGTGAGAAGATGGACAGGATGATTGGGGTTCGAGAGGAGAAGGTCTACAGGTTACAAGTTTAGCCAGGGAGAGCATTAGCGAGTTTCACCGCAGACATAGGTGAGTTGTGGTGCAGGAGGATGACACATATTCATTTTGGTGCTTTGGGGTATTTGAGGGAGGCAGTCACTGGATTGCCTAAGATTACAGTTGAGAGGCATGACCGTTGCAAGGGTTGTGCATTGGGAAAGTATGCCCAGAAACCCTTTCCATCTAGCGAGCACAGGTCCACGGGACTACTGGATCTGGTACACTCTGACGTATGTGGGTCGATGAGTGTGGAGTTAGTGAGTGGCTCCAGATACTTTGTCTTGTTTATTGATGACTACTCCAAGAAGACTTGGATTTACTTTTTAAAGACCAAGTATGAGGTGTTTGAACTTTGGTGTTGATTTTTCAATAAGCTAGGCTTAAACATGAAGTTCATTTCATTTTTAGCATTTTACTTAAACAATAAACAATTTGTTGCAGCAACCAAGATCACAAGAAGAAACACCATGCACAAGTACACAAGAAGTATCCTGGGAAACCCTTATCAACAAGGGAAGAAAACCCAACCAATCCTTTGCTATATTCTTCAAGAGAAAGACCTCCACCACCAAGAAGACCTAGCACTCAAAAGGGTGCTCTCAAACCCTTAGAAGACCAACGCCCAAGAGAGGTGTGCACTTTTCCCAAGAAGATGTACTTGCTGAAATTTCCAAACTCACACTTATGATATGATTCCTCAATGGGGAATTTTACCTTTACTTATATTAGACTTGACCTGCCAACATAAGTGTCTATTGGCACAATAGGGCCGACCTCTCTATCTCATAATATAATTAATATTAACTAGATTAATTATCTTTTACATCAATTATCAATTACATTAAGGTGGGGCCGACCTGTACCCTTTACATTACAATTAGGGTTACAGGTAGGTCTGACTCTTGAACAATATAACAAGGGATCTCATACACCCACTAGTGCTCAGCGACTAGGGGCACATCCATAGGGATGTCCATATCTCTGGCTCACTGCATTACACAGAAGAACCACTCTCACTAGTGCTCAACCACTAGGATCACGTTCACCTGTGCTCGTCCATAGGCACGTCCACTCAACAGATCTTCTTTCCCATTCATTACACAGGAGAGTCATTTGGAGTTCATCATCTTAACTCTTTGCTCAGAGGAGGCTAATACATCATCTTCATTTCTGTTCTCATGACGATGCACCCAGCGCTATGGGAATTCACACGTTCACCTTGTGCTCAGCCACAGGCACGTCAACTCTGCAGATCTCCTTTCTCACTATGTTACACAAGAGAATCATCTGGAGTTCTTCTCAACTCTTTGTAAGGAGGAGGCCATCTCTATGTTCCAACTCTGTCGCAGATAGGAACCACACACTCCTCTCAGGGGCTCTCTCTCAGGTTTCTGTCCTGGAGAATGTCTCACGCAGTCGTAATCATCAACACTCCCTCTCAGCTAGGGAGGCATTCTTCATCATGCCAAGTCTCACACGGATGTACTTTGAACTTTGTCTTGGCTGTAGTCATCAACACTCCCTCTCAACTAGGGAGGTATTCTTCACCAAGCTAATTTGGTGAAGATGTCTGCAATCTGCTCGTGTAGGAAGGTACTGCTTGTGTACTATTTTCCTCTGCATCATGTCTCTGATATATTTTATCTCAACGTGTTTCGATCTATCATGAAACACTGGGTTCTCAAGGAGCTTTACACACAGCTCTGGTTATCATCATATAATGCATCTCATGATCAAGTAAATATGTTAGAAGCTTGTGAAGCCACATTGCTTTGCACACTTGATGCTATATACTCTGCTTCTGTGGTAATCAAGGCCACAGAGTTTGTGTCTTGTTGCATCAGGAAACCATGGCAAACTTCACGGTAAGACAACAACCGGATGTGTTCTTCTTGTCCACTATACTTTTTTTCCATTCTGCATATCCCTGCAAACTCAAGTCTTCACTGGAGGCATATCTCATGCCACATCTAACTGTGCCTCGTAGATATCTCAATACATGTTTTTCTGTTGTCCAGTGAGTTTGTCTTGGTTGACTCATGGAATGACTAAGTACATTCACTGCATAGCATGAATCAAGTCTGGTGTTAACCAGATACACCAATGATCCAATTAGCTGTGGATCAGTCTCGTCTAAACCATCATCAATCTTTTTTTTCAAATCCATCACCATGGATTTGCTTTCTGTCATACTGAACTTCTTTAATATTCCCACTGTATATTTTCCTTGACTCAGGAAAATCTCATCGGTCCTTTGTCATACTTCTTGTCCCAAGAAGTAGTGCATCATACTCAGATCCTTCATCTCGAAATCAGAAGTCAAAGCTTACTTGTATCCAACAACAAGGCTTTCTGAATAAGTCATCAAAATCAACATGTCGTCACTAACATTGTAATAATATAGGTTTGGATCAACAACACTCTTGCTGAAACCCAAACTCATCAAGAATCCATCCATCTGATATAGTTTCCAACTCATGGATGGTAGTATGGATGGAAGTGTATCGGGCTCACTGGATCAAGTGTCTCATCATAGACAACTCCCTCTGTTTGTGAGAATCCTCTGGCTATAGATCTCGCTTTGTATTTCTTGACACTTCCATCAACTGCATGTTTGATCTTAGAGATCCACTTGGCAGTCACCATAGACTTCCCTTATGGTCTCTGAACAATATCTTATACATCATTCTTTAAGATATACTGGTATTCTTTTGTTATGGCATCTTGCCATACTTGTTCTCTTGTTGCTTCTCCAAGACAAGGAGGTTCATAATCAATGAAGTGGCTCATGACTGAAAGATAGCTCGAAAATCTCTTTTGCTTTATCGGAATGTGCCTTGAGAGGCTTGTATGTTTCTCTGCCTCTTGCAGAGTGAGCCTAGGCAGGTCTTTTATGCCCTACTGCAATATCTCTTGGACATATCAACTGGAGCAACTGGATTAGCTGGAATAATGTCTGTCTCCCTCTGAACTGTTGAAGGGGGAGAGGGTATTGTCTCACTGTCAATCTCCATCTAAGATTCTCTGGATCTTTGAAATGCTATCTCTTTTTCAAAGATAACATCTCTGCTTGTCTCAATCTGTCTCTGACTAGGGATGTCGATCTGGAATGGCTTTGAAGATTCACTATTATCCCATAAATGTATCCTTTCTCCTTGAAGGGTCTAGCTTGGACTTCTTCTCTTTGGGTACATGAAAATACACTGGGCACCCAAATATCCTGAAGTCATTAATCTCAGGCTTCACTCCGGTGAAGGCGTCTTCAGGAGTTATGTTTTTCAAAGTCTGGTGAAGACTCTTGTTCTGAACATATACTGTGTCATGCATGCTTCTGCCCATAGAATCATAGAAGGATTCTGATCATGCATTATTGCATTGGTTGCCTCAATGATGGTTCTATTCTTCCTCTTTCTCAAATAGTTTTGACTCCCTCTGAAGGATAAACATCTTCCTTTGTTGTTAACCTATCTGGAACAAGAAAACAAAAGGAACCAACACAAGAAGATCTTCTAAAGGAGAATAATGAGTACATCTCTAGAATCAAAACAATTTAAGAATTGTTGTCACAGCTACAACACCTACTTGTAATGTAGCAAACTTTAGAAATATAGGTCAGAGGAATGACAATTACAACAATCAAACCCGAAGTCTTCACTTCCAGTGTGCTGTTCCTCTGAATGCACTGAGATCCCTCTGGATCCATGACTTCAACAAAAGGGTTCCTTCCTCCTGCAATTACCCTCATGACAATGATACAAATAATATATATACAAGTGCATACTTGAGGGTGCTAATATGATCTCCCCAATGGCAACTGGTTGATCTCTGTCCTCTGAGATCTTCATGAAGAAGGTAGTCACGGTGTCACCTTTTGTCATCTTGTTATTTTGAAGCTGGCCCTTCAATGTAAGAGCTTGTGTAGATGATTGGCTTCCTTGTCTTGTCGTCATCTTCCTTCCATTCATCAATAGCTGTCTCTGGTAAACCTTTTTGTATCACCCACAATAAGTTTTCCTCTGAAGTCTTGTTTTCCTGGAACTGAGTTTGCTTGAACTATCAAGCTTGTCTCCCATCATGATTTTGCTCATTTTAATTTTGGATTCTTCACAAACCCTTGTCAACTAGGCTAGAAAACCTAACAGCTAGGCTAGGCTAGTACTTTTAAGTTTTGTTGACTTATGACTGTCAACAATAAGCCTTTGAAGGACATGATAGCACTGGTGAGCTGAATGGCTCCTTTAAAGAGTTGTAGAAACCCAATTTTGAATTTTTTTGCAGAAATTAGCGAAACCCTAGGAACCCTAGGGCCAAAAAGTCAAAATGCTCGGAATTGTAGTTTGAGACTTGCTGGAGGTGCGCCGAAGGAGGCCGTACACACCTATGCTCTTTTTAGCCCCAACGTCCAAGTGCCAAGTGTTGAAGACTCCCAAAAAGGTAGGTCGTACGAAATTTCTGGAAACCCTAGGAGGGCTGTACGGTTTCTGCAGGAGAGAGAGGATGGTTGAAAGTTGTTTGTGCAATGGGTTCTTCAAGACCTATGCTCTGATACCATGTTGATTTTTCAATAAGCTAGGCTTAAGCATGAAGTTCATTTTCAGGTACATAGGAGTCCCCACACAGTTTTGGGGAAGCGGACACCCGAGGAGACATTTTCGGGTACTAGGCCAGATGTGAGTGATATTTGCATTTGGGGCAGTGTATGTTACTGTCATGTCCCTTCAAAGAAGAGGACGAAGCTGGACCCTACAACGGTGAAGGGGTTACTTGTTGGTTACAGTGAGGCTTCCAAAGCCTACAAGATCTATGTGCTTGCATGCAGGAAGGTTATTGTGTGTAGAGATGTGCAGTTCGAGGAGGAACGTGCATTGAGGAGATCGAAGGATTTTCCAACAAGTGTAGAGAACCAGCAGGGATAGAGCACAGGAGTCCAGGAGCAGGAGGCATAGAGTCGGAAGACAGGATCATAGGAGTAGACACATGATACGGGTGTTCAGAGGGAGACCGTTGGACAGGATCATCATGAGTGAGTTGACGATGAGGAGGAGCAACATGATGCAGTTCCCTCGGAGCAGATTACTAGGCCACGACCTAAGTGGTACAAGTCCACAGTTAGCGATTATAGGTTGGCAAGGCTTCTAGAGAGGGATTTCAGATGCAACAAACCACTAGAGAGACTTGGATATATGGAATTGATGACTCAGGTCATTGATGCTGAGCCTTCTAGTTATGAGAATGTTGCACGACATAAGGTGTGGCAGGAGGCCATGATGGAGGAATATGCCGCCATTATGAAAAATGATGTATGGGAGGTAGTTCCGAGGCCAGAGGATAAAAAGGTGGTTGGATCCAAGTGGATCTACAAAGTTAAGCATGCAACAGATGGAAGTGTGGACAAGTACAAAGCTCGCTTTGTGGCCAAGGGGTTTTCATAGCGAGAGGGAGTTGATTACGAGGAGACTTTCGCTCCAGTGTTAGGTATTCTTCAATCCGAGTAGTCATTTCATTGGCAGCAGAGAAGGGTTGGCACGTTCATCAGATGGACGTGAAGACCGCCTTACTCAATGGAGTAGTTGAGGAGGAGGTATATGTTGAGCAGCTTGAGGGATTTGAGGTTGGCAGCAGAGAGACTCACGTGTGCAGACTGAGGAGAGCCTTGTATGGGCTCAAGTAGGCACTTCGGGCATGGTACTCGAGGATTGACAACTACTTGAGAGAGACGGGCTTCCAGCGGAGCGAGGCCGATCAAAACCTGTATTTTCTTGCAGGGAAGGAGCCTCTTATACTAGTACTTTATGTAGATGACTTATTTCTCACTGGAGATGAGCAACTGATAGCAGATTGCAAGGTCAACCTTGCAACAGAATTTGAAATGAAAAACCTTGGGTTGATGCACTATTTTCTAGGGTTGGAGGTTTGGCAGATGGATGGGCGCTTCTTCGTAGGACATGGGAAGTATGCAGTAGAGATTTTGCGCAGGTTTAGGATGATGGACTCTAGGCCCATGTCCACACCTCTAGTTACAAACTGGAGGAAGATTGATGCATCAGATTCGAAGACAATAAACTCCACTGTCTATCGTCAATTGATTGGATCGCTCATGTATTTGGTCAATACTCGACCGGATATTAGCTTTGCAGTAAACTCTTTGAGTTAGTTCATGGTGGACCCTCAAAGAGTACATTGGATTGCTGCGTAGCATGTGCTTCACTATCTTAGAGGGATAGTGGAGTACGGGTTATTGTATGAGCGCAGTGATGGAGTGACATTAACAGGTTTTACAGATGCTGATTGGGCAGGATGTTCAGAGGACAAAAAGAGTACTTCAGGTTGTTGCTTCAACATTGGATCAGACATTATTTATTAGTTCAACAGGAAGTAGAAATCAATGGCATTGAGCTCTGTCGAGGCAGAGTACATGGCAGCATGTGAGGCGTTGTGGTTGAGGAAGTTACTTTTGGGCTTGTTCAGGCAGGAGCTAGAAGCTACTGTGATTCACTGTGACAACCAGAGTTGCATCAAGCTCTCTGAGAATCCAGTGTTTCATGATCGTAGCAAGGACATTGATATCGGGTATCACTTCATCCGCGATTGTGTACAGAGAGGTGCCATGAGGCTTGATTACATACAGACTGATGAGCAGATGGCAGACATCTTTACCAAGGCACTGAGTAGACAAAAGTTTGAGAAGTTCAGAGATGAGATGGGGTTAAGAAAGAATCCCTTCCTCGCTAAGAGGGAGTGTTGAGATTATAGCAAGGAAGGTCTTCCATCATCATTACAACGTCCTAGCATGATGGAGGACAATGAAACTTAGGCTAAGTCGATTAATTAAATGTTTTCCTAAGTCTAACTTAGGAAAATAACTGTTGATGTGTTATAATCTTCAGTTGACTTTATTAAGTACTTTTTCTAAAGTTAAAGTTAAAAATAATTTAAGTTGTGGTCTTTTAATCTTGACCATTGATCTCATCATGAGGGTGAGGGTTGATCTCAGCCCTCAATCCTTTTGGAGATTAGGGTTTCACTTGCTCAATGAAGAATAAAGAGATTGGCTGGGCTAAGAGGGCACACAAGGAGAAGGAAAGATCGATCTATAGAGAGATTGATTGCAGATTTGAGTGTGAGGGTTTGCAGGGAGACAAAGGAGGATTCATCAAGCAGATTGGCACACACATCTTCAGCATTTGCATAGGACTTTATCTCAAATCTGAGGGCCGTCGTACCAAGTGACGTCGCACCCACGTAGACAACCGTACGATATTGCGCAGAGGCTTACGCAAGGGTCTCATCAGACACGTTTTGGTTCAGGGATTTGCAGAGAGGGGCCGTGCAATTGTTGGGGAGGAGTTTGGCTGAGCATTTTGCTTGGTATTTGGCTGGGCCGATTTGTACTGTAAGAGAACTCTATATTTCCTTGCTGATTAATAATAAAATCTCAGATCTGCTACACTGGTTTTCCCACCTTGGGTTTTTCCAGGGACTATTGTCCAAAAATAAGTGTGTACTTGTGATGTGATTGCTGTCTACTTTTACTTTCAGTTCATGTTAATTTATTTCTGCTGTGTATTTAATTTACTGTGAAGAAAAACCTTGAATAATCAGTTAAAAATTAATTTGATTGGTTAAAAGTGTATTGGGTTTAGAAATTTCACATTGACATGTGGATACCTATACCTGGAGGGTGCACCACCTTGGGGGTTGTACAAACCCTATTGTTGCATGTGGCATTCATGCTTAGTGTGACGTTCCACTTGGGGTTTTCTTGTTGACTTATCCCAGGGTTTACTTTGGGACTTGATCCATGCTTTCGTGTTGGTCTCCCTCACCTATTCTATAAATAAAGGGAGGAGACTGTCTTTGTAATGAATTACTCATAGAGAGCATGTCTTAGAGATTGTTGGTGTGATGCTAGCTATGTGAAGGATGTTGGAAGAACATGTATTTATTTTTGCAACAAGGATAGTGCTTTTGGGATGCATGCACTAGGGTTCCTTGGCTTGTGAGATGCAATTGAAGAGTTGAAGCTTGTGTGATGCAAATGCTTATGCTTGCATAGTTGGTGTGATGCTAGCTTGTTGTTGAGATCCTTGGAGAGGCTAGTATAGATTCGTGGGATGCCTTGATAGGCCTTGTTGTTGCCAGTTAGAGTTTGCAATAGTTGTGGGTGCCTTATCTAGGGTTTGGGAAGCTTTGGAGAAGTCCTTGCTTAGGATAAAGCGGAAGGACATGATGTACCTACTTTGGCAAAGCTGAGGTATTGTAATTTATCTTCATTATTGTGATAATAAAAAGTTGTACCCCCTTATAATGGAGTCGTTGAGAAGCAAACTAAATCCAATCTTAGTATTGTGCTATAGAATCAACCATAGCTAGAGGAGGATTTTAGCTTCTTCATGAACTGCCATAAGGAGTGCGAATAGAGTTTGTCAAAATTTGGAGCACAACAAAGTTGTCTTGTATTTTTTGAGGCACATGCGAGGTGAAGTTGCTTTCAACAATTGGGTCATTTTGAATGGGGAAAGCAAAGGGATCTCTCTCCACTCTCACTGGGGTTTGGGGTTCGAGTACCTTTGTTTGCTTTTTAATTCAGATGTTGCTGCTGGCAATGTCCTTCAGTATGGCACATGGGCTAGCTCCTTGGGTCATGCGTAGTCTTGTAGGTCTAATTTTAACCTCAATGATGTTGATGATTGCAGCTATGTGAGACATTCTCTAGCTTACAAACCTGTGAGATGTGGATCATTGCAGCTATGTGAGACTTTCTCCAGCTTACAAACCTGAGAGAAAGCCCTTGAGAAGGGTGTGTGGTTCCTATCTGAGACAGAGCTGGAACATAGAGATGACATCCTCCATTATGAGAGTGGAGAAGAACTCCACATGATTCTCTGGTGAGAAAGGCAATCTGCAGAGTTGGACGTGCCTGTGGCTGAGCACAAGTTGAACGTGTGAAATCCTAAAGTGTTGGGTGCATCGTCATGAGAACAAAAATGAAGATGATGTATTAGCCTCCTTTGAGCAGAAGAGTTGACGAGAAACTCCAGATGACTCTCCTGTGTAATGCAGTGGGAAAGAAGATCTGTTGAGTGGATGTGCCTATGGACGAGCACATGTGAACGTGATCCTAGTGGCTGGGCACTAGTGAAGAAGAGGTTCTTCTGTGTAATGCAGTGAGCTAGAGATATGGACATCCCTATGGATGTGCCCCTAGTGGATGAGCACTAGTGGGTGTATAAGATCCCTTGCTATATTGTTCAAGAGTCAGACTTGCCTGTAACCCTAATTGTAATGTAAAGGGTATAGGTCAGCCCCACCTTAATGTGATTAATAATTAATGTAAAAGATAATTAATATAAAAGGTAATTAATATAAAAGATAATTAATATGATAATTATTAATTATATTTTGAGTTATTGAGGTCGGCCCTATTGTGCCAATAGACACATCATTTGATGTGACAAGTCTTATATAAATAAAGGTGAATCCCCATTGAGGAAAAACACTTATCATTGTGTCATCTCATGATTTCAGAAGTTGTGGTCTGAAATTATGAAAATTGCAGCACCCTCTTGTGTGCTAGTTTTTGGTGATGGTGTGGGAGGTCTTTCTCTTGAGGAATATAGCAAAGGATTGGCTGGGTTTTCTTCCCTTGTTGAGAAGGGTTTCCCAGGATACTTCTTGTGTACTTGTGCATGGATCTTCTTCTTGTGATCGTGGTTTGCTGCAGTAGTTATGGTTCAAGTAATTGTAGACAGAAAATTTAAAAGGAATACATGAGCCATAGCTCACTAAAAATCTAACAAATGATATCTCCTAGGCCCACTACACTTTATGGCTTGAGTTTCCCAAGTCGCATGTCGATCTTCGATCTTTTGTGGACCTGTTTTCCCAACGGTTTGGTAAAGTCATTATCCTTGATGACCATCATAACTCCCTCAGACCTAATCCTAGGGTTTGTGTCTAAGTGGCCTTGAAGCATAAATTGCCACCATTTATTTTAGTTTTTTAATACCAATGAAGTCTGCCAGAAAAAAAAGTTTGTTATCTGAAC
The DNA here is from genome assembly GCA_000966675.3 of Picea glauca. NCBI lineage: Eukaryota > Viridiplantae > Streptophyta > Pinopsida > Pinales > Pinaceae > Picea > Picea glauca. The sequence continues at coordinate 140,071 of JZKD02S1977597.1, read as the reverse complement.
CTTTCCAATGCTTGCCTTGCTTGTCAAGCCCAAGACCATCTGGTTTGTGATTGCCCCCACCTTAAACCTAGTCTTGAGCAACCCAAGGAACCTTAGGTGCCCAAGCTTGACCGCCCCTCCATTCTAGCCCCTTCGTCTATTGTTTACCTTGGTCCTCGACAAGAGGCCCTCGTGCCCCCCCCCCAAAAAAAAAAGTCCCCCAATGCTTATCTGTTGCGAATTCAAGCTAATCCAAACTCTCTTCCCATACCTTTGTAATAACCCTATTATGATCCTTAGTGCCTGAGTCTATGGAGATTGATGGAGGATGGATAGTACATAAGACTAAGAGGAAAGAGCCTAGATTCCTTATTTGGAAAAATCAATCGCTTAAAGATTTTTGGCCAAAGTCTCGACCAAAATCCTATAAGGAAGCAACCATGTCTTTGCCTAAGATACGTCCATTGCGATTGGGTGACTTTATGCTTAACAATAGATTCAATACCTTAGGCACGGGGTTGATCCCCAAATGAAGTTGTCCTTTGATTCTTAGAATGTCAAGGGGATGACGATCCTAGTAGGAAGATGTTTGTTTGAGATATGTCGCGGAAAGCCAAGACTGATGTGGTTTTCCTTCAAAAAGTGAAGTTTGTTGGTTTTGAGTTATGGTGCCATATGAGTTACCATGGGATAGGCCCTTATTGGGCTTCAGAGCATTCTCAAGGAGTGGTGGGGTTGTCTTAGCTCTTTCCTCGTTCTTGTAGAGCTATGTGGTTGGGCGTGGTGTGGACTTGTTGCACAAATGCGTGTGGGTCATTGTTTAGATGCAAGATAGGCTTGTTGGTTTTTGCTTTGTTTATGTTCCTCTTGCTAGTTCAGACATGTGTTTTCTTTGGGATTGGATGACATGCTCCCTCCCCATTGTATAATGGATTATAGGAGGAGATTTTGGTATGGTTGAATGATCTGGGGATAGGGATGGTGGTTCTAGCAGTGTTATTTGTGGTATGGAGAAGCAAGCCTAGTCCCGTTGCAAGGCTGCCTTACAGTTTTTTGATCCTAATTGGTGCTAAAAGGATTTTGATTATGGAGGATAGTGTTGAGATTTGGATACCTTGGAAAGTGGTCCCCATGTGCTTATGAGTCTCTAAGCACAAAGGGGGAAGACTATTACCCTTGTACTTTACTTTATGATTCTAATTTCACT
>JZKD02S1977597.1:96731-135401 GCA_000966675.3 Picea glauca | reverse complement strand
GTTTGCTGTCCTAAAACAGCAAAAGAAGACAGCCATACAGTTGAAACTTAGAGCCATACTAAGGTCAAGGACAAACCTTAGATGGCAGCCTCATAGGACCTCAGAATTTCTACAGATAGTTCACATGGTGTAATCATCGATAGGGTAGGGATAAAGTGCAGGCGTGATTGGATCGGTTTTATGGGCCCCAAGATGGTGTGGCTTTCTTTGGTAAGCTTCACCCCATTAGTGTGTTGATGGAAATGATGGGTTTTGATCTATTGCCCATTCAGACGACCATTTCTTTTGGGAACTAGGATGATTATATGCCTTCGTTCCTCTTCAAGCTAAACGTCTCTCATTCAGAGTCCCCAGATTTTAAAGCTTTAATTCATTGGATTGGAATCTCTCTCCTCGGCCTCAAGGTGATATAGTATGGATGATTTGGTGGGATGCGACCCTTTGTAGGATGATTAAATTCATGCGGGGGTGGGGTCATTTGATTGCTTGCAAACGAAGGAGGGAGTTAAAGAATGCTTGCTAGCAGCTAGAGGAAGTTCACTTTTTTTTGGAGGAGGATTTGCATAATGCGATGCTCCAGGCAGATGCAACTAAATGGGAGACCACAGTTCGATGTGAGGATAGGGGAGCTAGAGTTCAAGCTAGGGTGCAGTGGATTGATGAAGGTGATATTGGTTCAAAATTCTACTTTGATTTTCTGAAGCGCAAAGCTTTTGTTGATCGGATTTTAGGACTCTGTTAGGAGGATAGATCTTTGGAGGACACCTCCAAGATTAGGGAGTTGTTGGTTCTCATTTTTTAGCGCATCTTTTTTCCCTACCAACTTTCAGACTTGGTTGTTGCAACTAGGTGAGCTTGTTATCAAGTAGTCCCTAGGAAGGTCAGTGTGGTTGATTGAGATCGATTGGATTCTATGTTTTCCGAGGAGGAACTCTTTGCAACCTTGTCTTCTGTGAAGAATGGTAAGTCTCCTGGCATCGATGGGTTGCCTTGTAGATTTTTCAAGGCAATGTGGGATTCGGTTGGAGATTATCTCTATTGCATGGCCAATGAGGCCTTTTCTTATGGGCATTTGACAACCTTTCTAAATCAAGGGGTTATTAAGTTGATTCCTAAAAATGCTTCTTGTGACTCTATTGGAGGTTGGAGGCCAATTACCTTCCTTAGCATTCCCTACAAAATTTTGGCCAAGGCTCTTACAATCTGGATGGACGAAGTTGCCTCATGCATATTACAATAGGAGTAGACTAGTTTTGAGCATGGCAGATACATTCTTGACATTGTTATTTAAGCATGGAAGGCCATGCATTGGGCTCAAAAGACTAGGCAAGAGTCCTTGTTTCTTGATTGATTATGATAAAGCTTATGATAGAGTTGATTGGTTTTTTATCACAAATATGCTCCAGTGCCTTGGTTTTGGTTCAAGATGTGTTGGAATGATTCAAATTCTATTTTCCAATGCCTCAACCTTTGTTTAGTTAATAATACTTTGACTGATCACATCCCTCTTCATTATTTGATCAAATAGGGCTGCCCCCTCACCCCTTGTATGTTCTTGCTGTTGATGCTTTAGGGTAACTTTTGGAGTCTATTAAGGATTCAAGAGAGAATTCGTGGTATATCCCTCCCAGACGCTCGAAAATGGTCAACAATCATTTTGCTGATGACTCCTTGTAGTGCATTTGGATTAGGACTCGGTTCAGGCTATGAGGGGTTGCTTTGATTCTCTTTGTAGCGCTTTTGGGGCCATGGTTAGTGATAGAAAAATTGATTCTTGGCTAATTGGGTGTGATGATCCTCTGGGTTGGATTCTTGACTTGTGGCATTGGATCAAACCCAATGAGATTATTCGCTATCTTGGGATCCCTTTTGGGCCTAGTCTTTCAGTTGTTGACACGTGGAATTGGTGTCTTGAGAGATTGTAGTCCAAGATTTTGGTGTGGTAGTATAAGGATCTCCCTTTGGTTGGAAAGCTTACAATGGTTTTGTGCATTCATTAAACTTCTCATAGTTATTACGTCTGTTGATGGTACCCTAGTAGGACTTAGTTCAAGAGATTGGAGTAGATTCTCAAATCGTTTCTTTGTTCTAAGTATGGTGGTAAGCATGGGCTTCCTATGGTTCCTTGGGATGTCCACACCATGCCTAAGGAGGAGGGTGGGCTTGGTCTTATTGATGCGATGACTCATAGGCATATTTTAGCTACTAAATGGATTGTTAGGTACCTCGAGGGATTTTCCCCACAACGAATTCTCTTGCGTCATTGGTTTTAGTGGGCTTAACATCTCCTTTTGATGTGGGGCCCCTTTGGGTTGTGCGATATCATTTCATCACCACAACTTTTTAAGGTGTCTGGATTCATCACTTGTCGAAGTATTTGGAGGCTTGGAGGTTTGTTGCACCTTTGATTAGATGGAACTTATCAAGGAGTCGAGCTAGATGACATTTGGGGTGGAGGCCTATTTGGAGTTGGATTGACTAGGGGTAGTGTATTGCGGAGTGTGCCAGATTTTAGGCTCGCAGACTAAGAAAGAAATGTGTCTTCTTTTGGAAGGATTTTTGGGACTTCACTACTAGGGATTGGAAGGATTGGAGAGTGCTTGCTCATCAAAAGGCTATCCTTTCCTTTGATAGACCGGTTGTTAGAGACATCACTAGTTTGCTCCCAGTTGAAGATCTATAAAGTTAAATATTGACATGCAGGGGTCCTTTTGGAGAGATTGGGGGTGAAGGTTTGGGAAAGCCCTTCTACGACTCTAAGAAGCTTGACGCTCTTCTTCATTAGACACCCTTTATTCTCAATCCTCAATGCTAGATGGGTTTCATCTGACCCTTAGGTTCGATGGATCCACTTGTTGCACAGTGTATGGTCTCTCTATTTGAGTTAAAAGCTCTGGGTCTTTGCTTGGTTGGTTGTTTAATAGGGGCTTCCCTCCACAGCTCGCCTTGCAAAAAGCGGGATGTCAAATGGTTTATGGGCCCCTTTTGTTGTCATTTAGAGACCTTGAAGCATCTTTTATGGGATTGTAGCTTTGCTTTGCTACATCAAGCTGGATGTTGGTGCAGGACCATCGTTCTATCTTGCTCCATAGACAACTTCATTGGTGTGCAACTCTTCTTGGGGATGTGGGGTCCTTGTTTTGTCTCATCTTTTGGGAGTTTGGGACTGTTTTCGGAATTCAGCTCGTTTTACAATCTAGAAGTTGCATTGCAAGTGTGTTTTTTCTGATGAGGTCAGTGTTGTCAATTCTTGTTGTCACTCTTGGCGAGAAGGGGTATGTATGAAATTGTCTGCCAAAGAATACCTCCTTATTAAGGATGCCAAAGTGTTCAGTGTTGTAGCTTACTCTGAGTTTATTGCTGCCTTAGTTGCTCTTTGGAAGAGGATACGATTCCACCTTGTATATGCCCTTCTGTTTTTCATTTTGCCACCATGTAAATTTTTCTTATGTAATATAAGACATATTTTGCAAGAAAAAGAAAGTTGTACCATTGTTGTCCTAAATTCTGTACTTGCAGATCTGATTTTCAGATCTGGCCTTCTCATGTTTATGAGTGGTTTTATGGCTGTTTTATTTGGTAAGGCAGCGCTGCTGATCGCTATGATGATTTAGCATGCTTACTGAGTAATTTCAGATTTGATTTGTTGCTGTTATATTCTGCTGTAAGTGACTGTAATTTTCAGATTTGATTTTTATGATAGATCTTGCCCTAAGGGTTGCTGAAGTGATCTATGTTTGAAGTGTGTTTTTAGGGTCTATGTAACGTCCCCACATCAAAATTTCGAACTCTGAGATCACTTTGTAACGTATCCAACCTCTTAGCTGAGTCTCATTACCACATTGTAAAGTCTCCACTACTGTAACTCGCTAAATAAAGCTCTGATAACAATTCTTTCTTCTGCGGAAACAACTCGTTGAAATCAACAACACGCACCATTGGTCTTGTGCTACACGCAGCTATGTTTTCCTAGTGCACACAAACTGGTCTCGCACTGTGTGCACAGTGCAACCACTATGTCTTAGCAATTCTGCACGCTCAATCGTCATTGTGTCGGCTGCGTCGATTGTCCCTTAGCATGCACGACATTTCTAGCTTCGCGCTAGAATCCATAGGCTTACTACTGAAGCTACTTAACAAGATAGCGACTATAACAGCAGGATGAACTCATAATACAACTACATGCGCAACCATTCCTATGTCGCGCACAAGGTCTATCCCATTTGCGCGCGTAGACTAATACTACTTTGCGCGCGAGATGATTCAAGCCTTGCCTAGAATCCCATAACCGTTACCAAAAAATTATCTAACAGGAACACTTAACAACTACCATGCTCTACATCTGCATCAGTTATGCAGATCTAGCAGTACATGCACAACCCAATATAATTTTGTACCAATTTCATACACAGAAATAGCATAAGCATTCATATATTAAGTAGTACATAAACACATATAAATTCTCATGGTCCACGCCCTACATATCCAACAAACATGCAGTTCTACAACATATATAATCCACGCACAAATACATATATACAAATGTAATACATAATATATCTAACCTGTATATGCACATTACTCGAAGTATAATACACATAAGAAGACACTTATCTTTTGTTGTGATCCATCAACTGCGCGCAGACCTTAGATGTACCTCCCAACCATTGACTCTGTTGCTCATAAACTCAGCAACAGGTCACCCTCGAGCTAGGGATAAAACTCCATCTTAGCAAAGGATTCTTAAACCAAGCTAAGGTCTATCAACAGTCAAAATACTTAGACAAAGGTGCCAACCCCAACAAACAGACTATAGTCCGTCATTCCCCACACGCCTGTCCCACCCTAGGAAGTGTGCCCCTTCTCTGTTCAACAGGCCTTCGACTACCCCACTTCCCTTCCAGGGCTTCAACAACAGGTCGGACATGAAGTTTCAGAGCCCTGTAGCTGCAACTGTGCACCTTGGGAAAACAATTCCCAACAGTGCTCTCACTTGGAGAGAATGCTCACGGGCTTGACGACCCGCTTCTTCGACAAACACGGGCTTGACAACCCGCTTCTTCAACAACACACGGGCCTTCCCAAGCATAGGGTTATGTGATGGCAGTAAGTTACAACAAGATACAAATGCTTAATAGAGGAAAGTTTGTCTCCCCTTGATGGAATGAGTGAATTTCCCTCGAAATACCTTAAGGCCCAACAATATATTTGCATGATTATAACTGGACACTTGTCACCTTAAGAGATAACTTAGCTCCACTTGGTGACTTGTTCCCATTCCTTAGGAACTTACGATAAATACATATCCCATACTTATACTTTTGGAAATATTATTAAAATATTCCCTTTAAGCTTCACACCTCTTTCCCATTCTAGTGGAGTTTTAGCCACCTCATCTCTTTTCGTCTGATTGGTCTGCGCATAGTGATATGTTTTTATTAATATCTGCGTGCAATTACATTTTACAAAAATAGATGCATTGGCCTTTGTTGCAATCCAGGCTCTCCAGCCTAATAACCACACAGACACTCTGGCCTCATTATACATATATATACAAAGGCTTTTCGACCCAAAAATATCCGGGCTACAAACACGGTCCGGTGCAAACTTTGAAGCGATCCTCGTGCACTTACCCAGGTGCGCGCAAAGCTATGAAACAAGCACGCACATTTCCCTTGGTTTGTGCACACGACAATCCTCGTGCACTTACTCAGGTGCGCACAAAGTTATGAAACGAGCATGCACACTTCCCTCGATTCACGCGTGCTAAACTATACTTAAAAACTTGTGTGCCCACGGCTCACTAGCCTATTTGTACATTTACATTTACTTTACAGTTGGGTTTTAGCCTAGGGGTATTACATTCCCCTCCCCCTTATTTATGCACTGTCCTTAGTGCATTATGTACAATTTCAAAAGTCTTCAAAAGGATACGGGTAATCTGCGCGCATAGCATCCTCGTGCTTCCAAGTTGCATCCTTAGGACCGTAACAGGTCCACTGGATCTTTATGAGTCCTATTGCTTGAACACCGACTGAACTCGGAAGTCGCCTTCTTGCTCCACATGAATCACAGTCCAATCAATTACATGATTAACATCAAAAACATACTTTTTAAGTAAAGATACACAAAACACCTTTTTGAATGCATATGGATACAAACAGTGCAAGTATGTATGCGACAGGACCAATCCTCTCCAGGATTTCAATCGGCCCAGAATAACGTGCTGCCAACTTTGAATAATTTCCCAACTTAAGTGAACTCTTCCTAGCTTTTACTTTCAAAACACATGTTCACCCACACTTTAAATTCTCTATGAGTTCTGCATTTATCTGCATAATTTTTCTACTTGTCCTGGGCAACCTTTAAATGATGTTTTATTTTCACCACCTGCTCTTCCATTTCCCTAAGTAAATCTAGCCCAACCATTACTCTATTTGATGGGTTGTCCCAACTCATTGGTGTGTTGCACCTTCTGCCATAAAGTGCCTCAAATGGGCTTATCTTTAGCGATGCTTGATACCCATTGTTATACGCAAACTCAACCAAATGTAAATATTTTTCCCACTGTGTCGGTTTGTCCATCACATACATTCTTAACATATTTTCTATCATTTGATTTACCCTTTCTGTTTTCCCATCTTACTTTGGATGGTAGGCTGTGCTAAAATTCAGATTTGTCCCAAATCCTTTAAATAATCCCTTCCAAAAATTTGATGTGAACTTGGGATTTTTGTTAAACACAATTGTCTTAGGTACACCATGAAGCTTGACAATTTCCCTCATATAAATATCAACAATATTAGCTGTCTTGTGCGCGAGTTTTACTGCAATAAAGTGGGCAACTTTAGTAAGCTTGTCTACTTCTACCATGATAGAATCATGTTGCTTGGTAGTTCTGGGCAGCTTCATGATAAAATCCATTGTTACAACTTCCCATTTCCACTCAGGGATGGGCAATGGTTGTAGCAAGCCAGCTGGGTGTTTGTGCTCAACCTTTACCTTTTGACATTCCAAACACTTGGCAATAAAATCAACGACTTCTTTCTTCATACTTGACCAATAATATTGACTCTTGACAACAACAATTGTCTTTTGGTAGCTTGGGTGCCCAACATAAGGCACATTGTGCATTTATTTTAATAACAGATTTTTCAACTCCTGAGAATCTGGTACATAAACTCTACCCCTGTACATGAGGATTTCATCCTCTTTTAACTTAAAATCTTCAATTTTCTGCTGCAAAATACCTTGCTGTAGCTTTGACTTTATTTCCGCATAGCGCTGATCCAATTTTGTAGCCTTTAACGTTCTGTTTTTCAAATATGATTTGTACATGTTAATGGTTGTAGTATGCATTTCATGCACTCTCTCGCTTAGTGCATCAACCACCTTGTTCTCTTTACACTTGATATGCTTTATATCAAAGTCATGCTCACAGAGGAATTCTAACCATATTTTTTTCCTGGTATTTAAAGTTGGTTGTCCAAACAAATATTTCATACCACTGTGGTCTATCTTCAACTCAAATTTTCTTCCCATGAGGTAGTGCCTCCACATTTTCAAGGCATGCACCATGGGTGCCAATTCTAAATCATGAGTAGCATAATGCTTTTCATGCTCTTTTGATTTCCTTGATTCGTAGCACATCACATGCCCATTCTGACTAAGGACTACACTGAGCCCTTCCTTGCATGCATCAGTGCACACAACAAAGTCTTCATTAGGATCAACAATTCTCAAAATTGGCGCACTTGTCAACAAACTCTTCAAGTGTTGGAAACTCCTTTTACAATCAGAAGTCCACCCAAATCTCACACCTTTCTTTTGCAAGGATATGATTAGTTGTGCAATATTTGAGAAGCCTTCAATAAACTTTCTGTAGTACCATGCAAGTCCCATGAAAGATCTCACCTCTGCGACATTCCTTGGTGTTGGCCATCCTTCAATGGATTTTATCTTCTCCGGGTCCACTGCTATCCCTTCCTCTGAAATGGTATGACCCAAGTAGTGAATCTGACTCTGGTAGAATGAGCACTTGCTCAACTTTGCATACAATTGATGTTCTTTCAATACTTGCAGCACCATCCCCAAGTGCTGCTCATGTTCTTCTTCAGACTTCGAGTAAATAAGTGTGTCATCCAAAAATACAATAAAAAACTTATCTAAGTATTCTCTGAAAATACCATTCATTAAACACATGAAGACAGTTGGTGCATTTGACAACCCAAATGGCATTACTGTAAACTCATAATGGCCATACCTCGTCTTGAAGGCTGTCTTGTTGATGTCTTCCTCTTTAATTCTTACCTGATGATAGCCTAATTTGAGGTCAATCTTAGAGAATATTTTTGCATCTTTCAGTTGGTCAAAGAGATCATCTATCCTTGGCAAAGGATACTTGTTCTTCACTTTTACATTATTCAGTTGCCCGAAGTCAATGCAAAGTCTCAACGTTCCATTTTGTTCTTCACAAATAATACTGGGGCACCCCAAGTTGACACACTTAGGCGTATATACCCCTTCTTTAGAAGCTCTTCAAGTTGCATTTGCAATTCTTTCAGTTCTGGTGTACTCATCCTATAAAGAGTCTTGGATACCGAGGCTACTCCAGGCATTAGATTTATAGAGAAATCAATATATCTTTTGGGTGGCAACCTCGATATTTCTCTAAGTACATCTTCAAACTCCTTTAGAACTGGAACTGCATAATCTTCAATATTTGACACTTTATCCTTAGGTGCCTCCTCCATATGCACTGCAAATAGTTGACATCCTTTCCTGAAGCTTTTCTTCAGCGGCAAGACTGAAACTTCTCTAATAGTTACAACCCTTGGAATACCTTGTACTGTTTCGAGTTCCCTTCTTCATCCAAGCAAGTAAAAGCCTTATTATAACAGTCTAGGACAACATGATGCATGTCCAACCAATCCATGCCAATTAGGCAATCATATGAGCCCAAAGGTATAATATGCAAATATGCCCTGGTGCTTAGTCCGTTCATGTCCATTAGACATGCCTTAACCATCTCATTAATTTTCCCTTTTGCTCCTGTAGCTAGCTGTACCAACCAAGGTTTCTCAAGCTTGCTTTTTGGCAATTGAAACCTTTCCACCATCTTAGGATCTAGATAACTATGACTAGCTCCCGAATCAATTAAAATAGCAATAGGTTGGTTGTTGATCTTACCTTCCACTTCAATCATACGTGACTGAAACTCAGCTTGTTTGTTATCTAGGGCTGCGTAGATCCTAGGTACATTTCTGCCCATGTCTTCAACCGTATCAACTTGCTGTACATTGTGAAAAAACTTCACTTTTTCACCTCCGTGAGGGAAATCTATGTACATATGGTCTCCCTCACAACCCCAACATTTCATTGGCTGATGCCTTGGTCTTTACCCCATTGCTTGTCATTTTGGGCTCCTTGGGAATTGGCTGTCCTTGAAAATTATTTCTGAAGAATGGTGGTTTGGTCCCCTTCTTCCTTTGCTCCATATTTCCTTTCTTCTTGTCTTCCCAAGCCTTTTGGTAAGTGGGTCTTCCTCTATGATGATCATAAAGACACTTGACTCTCCTTATAGTTTCCTCCAATGTCTTGGGATCATCATACTATATCTTATCACTGATAAATGATGGCAACCCACTCAAGTACCTCTGAATCTTAACCTGTTCATCCTTGATGAAAGCAACATACTTTAGTAGCTCTAAAAATCTCCTCTCATACTCATCTATGGTCATACCTCCAAGCTTGATTTCAAAGAACTCCTTCATTTTCCTATCATAGTAACGTTTGGTTAAGTATTTCTTTTGAAAATACCTCTTGAACTCCCTCCAAGTAACCTTTCTCTCATCAATGTGTTGCACTTGCACAAACTGGTCCCACCACATTGATACTTTTCCCTTGAGCTGGTAGATGGCAATTCTCTCTTCTACCTGTGAAGAGTAATTATGTAATTGAAAGTACTTCCTCATGCCCAACAGCCAGGTCTCTGCATCCTCATCCTTCTTGTGCTCACCATCAAAAGTAGGAGGTTTAATCTTATTCATTTCTCCTTGTAGCTCATCCACCCCAAACCTCCTCCTATGCTTCCTGACAAGAGATGGGCTTGAACTACTGTGTGCTCTCCCAACTGAATGTCTTGGAGAGTGATGGCGATGCTTGTTAACACTTCTTGTTTTCCTTCTCTCATCATGAAACTCGTGTCTCCTTGATTTGCTTGGCTCGGTCTCCTTATCCATTTTTTTTTCAATTCTGTCCAAGCTTTGTAGCAACTTGATGTTGAAGCCATCTTGTTCCTCCTTGACTTTCATAAGCCTATCATTATCAACTTTATAACTTTGGACGTCCTTTTGCAAAATTTTTATGGTCTTCACCAAATTCATGCTTTCTTCCTTGGCTTCTCCATGTCCATTTGAGTCTATACCCTCATCACCTATATTGTCATACATCCTTCTAACCTCATCTTCATGGTCGTAGGTTCTTTGTGCATTTTCCATGCTTCCGATCTATGTGTTGATCCTGTACTGATCAAATTGATGTTAACTCTGCAAAATGTGCAGGCAACAAGATTTGTTAGACTAAAATAATTTATGAAAACCATAAATACTATGCACATTTTGTTCCATAAGTGTAACACAATCCTTTCTTTTGATTCCTAGTGAATTTAGTAGCCTAATTCAAAATTCTGGTGAATATTTGGACTCCTCTGTCCAAGACTTTTTCTTCTCTTTTCTCTCATTTTCTTTCTTTCAAAGCTTGTGTGTATACCAATTCTATGTTATACACTCATATCCATCACGCGCGCATGCTCTATACATGCAATACAGAGCGCACATATAACGCACCAGTGTTCTGTGTGCACAACTTTTATATCGGGCACTAATATTTAGCACGCTCAACTTTTGGGTTCCACGCATCATTATCTAGTGCACACAACTTTTGTGTTGTGCACCAATATTCCACACAAATTACAGCTTTTCTCTGTGCCGCACCAACATTCACCATGCACCCTCTCGCACCTAATACTCAATGCACATCTCCAATTCTTCCCCATGCAATGCCAATATTCCATGCGCATGCACTGCGCACCAACACTATGCACCCGCCAATAATTTTGCTCCGTGCGGTGCTTATATTCAATGCATGCTCACTAGGCATCACCAGTATTCAATGCGCATGCCCTGCACACTATTATTATGTATGCACCCATCAATTCTACATGGTGTTTATATTCATCGTGCATGTAATGCACTCCCATATTACATGTGCTCCACTAGTTCTATACCTCACAGTTCCGATATTCAGTGCGCACACTCCACGCACCATAAGTCCTGCACCGTGCAGTGCCAAAGTTTAGTATGCACACTGCGCACCAATATTCATCGCGCACGTAATGCACTCCCATATTACGTGTGCTCCACCGATTCTATACCTTGCAGTTCCAATATTTAGTGCGCACACTCCACACATTGATATCTTCCACGCACCATAAGTCCTACACCGTGCAGTGCCAAAATTTAGTACGCACACACACGAGTCCTTTCTTCACTCAGTTGACTTTTTCATATTTTTCAGCTTGCGACCCCGCAACTATCATAAAAATGCCCGCTTCGCCAACTTCATGTTGATCTCTGGCTCATACAAGTCCAGTGTTGAACCAAGAGCTTTGATACCACTTTGTAACGTCCCCACATCAAAATTTCGAACTATGAGACCACTTTGTAACGTATCCAACCTCCTAGCTGAGTCCCGTTACCACATTGTAAAGTCTCCACTACCGTAACTCGCTAAATAAAGCTCTGATAACAATTCTTTCTTCTGCGGAAACAACTCATTGAAATCAACAACGCACACAATTAATATTGTTCTACGCGTAGCTATGTTTTCCTTGTGCAAGCAAACCGGTATCGCACCGTGCGCAACCACTATGTCTTAGCAATTATGCGCACTCAACCGTCATTGTGTCGACTACGTCGACTATCCCTTAGCATGCATGACATTTCTAGCTTCGTGCTAGAACCCATACGATTACTGTTGAAGTTACTTAACAAGATAACGATTATAACATCAGAATGAACTCATAATACAACTACGTGTGCAACCATTCTTATGCTGCACACGAGGTTTGTCCCATTTGCACGCGCGGACTGATACCATTTTGCGTGTGCGATGATTCAAGCCTTGCCTCAAAATCCCATAACCGTTACCATGGAATTATCTAACAGGTAACACTTAACAACTACCATGCTCTACGTTTGCATCAATTATGCAGATCTGATAGTACATGCACAACCCAGTGTAATTTTGTACCAATTCCATAAACAAAAATAGCATAAGCATTCTTATATTAAGCAGTACATAAACACATATACACTGTCATGGTCCATGCCCTACATATGCAACAAGCATGCAGTTCTACAACATATATAATCTACGCACAAATACATATATACAAATGTAATACATAATATATCTAACCTGTATATGCACATTACTCAAAGTATAATACACATAAGAAGACACTTATCTTTTGTTGTGATCCACCAATTGTGCCCGGACCTCAGACGTTCCTCCCAACCATTGACTCTGCTGCTCATAAACTCAACAACAGGTCACCCTCGAGTTAGGGCTAAAACTCCACCTGAGCAAAGGATTCCTAAACCAAGCTAAGGTCTATCAACAATCAAAATACTTAGACAAAGGTACCAACCCCAGCGAATAGTCTACAGTCCCTCATTCCCCACATGCCTGTCCCACTCCAGGAAGTGTGCCCCTTCTCTACTCAACAGTCCTTCAACTGCCCCACTTCCCTTCCAGGGTTTCAACAACAGGCTAGACAGGAAGTCTTAGAGCCCTGTCGCTGCAACTGTGCACCTTCGGAAAACAATTCCCAACAGTTCTCACTTGGAGAGAATGCTCATGGGCCTGACAACCCGCTTTTTCGACAAACACGGGCCTGACAACCCGTTTCTTCAATAGCATGCATGCCTTCCCAAGCACGGGGTTATGTGATGGCAACAAGTTACAACATACAGATGCAAATGAGTGAATTTCCCTTGAAATACACTAAGGCCCAACAATATATTTGCATGATTATAACTGGACACTTGTCACCTTAAGAGCTAACTTAGCTCCACTTGGTGAACCGTTCCCATTCCTTAGGAACTTAGGATAAATATATATCCCATAATTATACTTTTGGAAATATTATTAAAATATTCCCTTTAAGCTTCACACCGCTTTCCCATTCTAGTGGAGTTTTAGCCCCCCATCTCTTTTCGTCTGATTGGTCTACGTGTAGTGATATGTTTTTATTAATATCTGCGTGCAATTACATTTTACAGAAATAGGCACATTGGCCTTTGTTGCAATCTAGGCTCTCCATCGTAATAACTACACAGTCACTCTGTCCTCAATATACATATATATACAAAGGTTCTCCGGCCCAAAAATATCTCGGCTACAAACACGGTTCGGTGCACACTTTGAAGCGATCCTCGTGCACTTACCTAGGTGCGTGCAAAGCTATGAAACGGGCGTGCAATCTTCCCTTGATTTGCGCACACGACAATCCTCGTGCACTTACTCAGGTGCGTGCAAAGTTATGAAACGAGCGTGCACTATTCCTGTGGTTCGCGTGCGCTAAACTGTACCCAAAAACTTGTGCGCCCACGGCTCACCAGCCTATATGTACATTTACATTTACATTACAATTGGGGTTCAGCCTAGGGGTATTAGAGTCTATTTACTTGAATTTGCCTAGACATAGTGGTGGACAGATTTGAGGTATTTACAGGTGGTTTCTGAATATTTCAGTTTAGCCCGAAGGCTGAAAGTTCTGTGTGATAGATCTGTAATCTCATTGAACTTTGAAGTGAGGTAAAATTTCTAAATTGGGTAAAGTGCATATTTCTTGGTGAAGATTGCCTTGTTCACAAAATTTCTACAAAATGGACATTTTTTTTTGTAAGTTAGCTAGTCCTTATATTAATAATATACAAAAAAGATTACAACCATGTTTGTCCATGGCCTTCCACTTGGGAAACCAGGACCATAGCAAATAAGAAAAACACCAGTATTTAAAGTTTAGACAAACATTTAAACTTCCAGATATTGATAAAAAAAAGCCTATACAGTACTGATAGCATCCTAAAAAATAAAAGACAGAAACCAGAGGAGAATAATAGTTCCAGTCAGGACAGAAAACATGACAAAATATAATCAGATTGGCGAGCCTACAAGGCTATGTATCTGTGTCAGCTTATTCGGTGTATCTTTCTGCAGCAGGGGGTCTTCATTAATGAGAATTGGGTTGGATGGTGTGCCTTCCGACCCTTGAGTGCGCTCAAGAACTGCCAGAGGGTCACTGTTGCTGTCCTGGGGACTGGCTACTATGATATCAATATTAAAGACTGCTTCAAACTTCTTGTTCATCAAGTCCAATTTATGGAGGATGGTCTATTGTTGTTGCCCTTTTTCCTCCACAATTTGGGCTATAAAAGCTTTGCTGAGCTAGTAGATTTCTGTGAACCTAAAGATTTTGGTATCACTTGCGTGAGAGAAACCTGTTTCAGGAATCCAACCCTCAAATTCAGCTTCAATCTGATCTTTATATAGCTTCTTTCTTTTTCACAGAATCAAGTTCTGCAATTGTGCCATCTCTTCTTTCTCTTCAGTGGAAAACCGTTTCTGGTAATCCCTGGCTGCTTTCATATCATCCTTCTGGGCTTTGGTGACAGATTGGGATGGATTCTGAGGGGTGAGGTTTTGGCATTTTGCCTGGACCCCCAACGGAGCCCTCTTTTACTGGACACTGGACTCATTTCATTGCTCATTTCTAGCATAGTTAGATGCTGCAAGAAGACGGGCTGCGGATGGCAGGGGTATCGAATAACAGAGGCTGCAGAAGACCGAGTTTGAGGGGAGTAACAGTGGGAAGGGCCAGAGGGCAGGCTTGGCACCAGAGATAGGGGAGTGAAGACCTACAATAAATTCACCTAGCTCTCAGAAATAACCAGTCTCAGATTCCAAGATTCAGCTTGTTGCAGGTAAGAAGCTAGAGCAATAAAACTAGGAAGGGCTAAAACAGAAAGTAGGGAGAATAAAGCCTAAATACTGACCAACAAGTTTAGATTCGAGCCTTGGGAGCCCAGCTTGGGAAGGAGACCATTGCCATCGTTGCGCCTTGAATCTTTTTTTGCTACCACAAACCCTGTGCATCTGCAATTGGAGAGAGCTAGAAAAAACCAAGTCCCTGTCTCTTCCATGATGGTGCACGATGTAGTCATCCTCACAGAATCATTCGTACAACTGCAGGCTAGCTCTGTATTGATAGTCCCCGTCCTCCATCTTCTCATAATGCTAACATGCTCCGGTATGCAGACCGGGCTCCTCAAGGCATGTGGGGAGTGTCCTGGTCCTGGCGTGTGACACCCCATCTGGGTGCTACAAAATGGACAATAACCCGAACACTAAATGGATATTAACACTAACTCTGCCTGTTAATTGCTATTTGGTTGGCCTTTACATTAATGATTAAGCAGTCCGTTAAACTTTTCGAATTTATTCTTTCTGAGAGGCTTGGTGAAGATATCAACACTCGGTTCTTCAGTCGGGCAATACACAAGTTCAATTTGATTGTCTTGAACCAGTTCTTGGATGAAATGGTGATAAACGTCAGTGTGCTTGGTGCATGTTGTCGCCTAATTTGCACCTCGGGTTAGCGTGGAGAAATCTTAATCCACTGGGTGCAACCTTGGGGCAAGCTTCAAGTTGAGATACTGTCACCTCTACTCTCAACTTCTCCGTCTAGGCCAACTCATAGCGAAGCCAAGGGCGGTAGCCCTAAGAAAATAATCTAAGGCTTTTAATCTAAGAATGATAAAAGCAATTTCTAGGAGTTAATATGATGAAACAAGATTTATAACAACAACATATGACTCAAATATAATTAAAGGATACACCCTATCAATACATGCAAAGAGTCATTCACATTTATAACATACTCCAAATATAGATGATTTGAATAGTAAATGCTTTGAAGTAAGATAATCTAATCAGATAGATGAAAGTAAAGACCAGTGCAGGAAAAGTAAATGTGATGTTTTGAATATGTCGCGTTTATTTTATCTTGAGTATTTTATTATTTGTGGAAGAACAATATATTAGTCTGGGATAAAAGTGAAGTGGGGATTAAAGCCGGGGTCCCCACTCTTTGTGTGCAAAAGTGTTTATGTGGCCTATCTTACTTCCTAATCTTGGGTTCTTATAGACTTGCCGACCAGGTGTGCCGTAGGTTCAACGGGGAGAGACCCTGGATCTCAAAGTTTCCCTCTGACTTAACACACTCCACCCAGAGTGAGGTCTTAGACATTAGCACAATAAGATAGATTTTCCTAATTAAAACTAGCATGTGTCAACTACTCCCTTTTTTGATCCCCAACGACCACTCTGCGTAGTCACAATGGGAAGAGCATACTAGGGTTTATATCCAACTAGTTTATTTCCAATATATAACAAAAATGAAACTATTCTAGCAATTAGTGTTCTAGATGGATGATACATGCAAGGTGGATCTAAGCTAGAACTTAAAAAAAACAACTACTCTAAATTGTGGTTTATTTTATCAATAAGTTAGGTGATGTGAGTTCTTTTTGTCTTTTTTAGGAGTTATAAAAACTTAAGCAAAAATCTGAAAGTAATCACAGCAAGAGAAAAGACATCGACATCGGTCCCCCTACAGGGACAAGGTAAGGCAATGTGTAGCCTATGCCGCTTTATTGAAATGATTACACCTCTTCTTCTTTGTGAGAATGCACATTAATCCTTTATCTCAGGATCGATGACTTACATGTTTTCAACAAATTTTCTCAAGGCAAGAAGGTGCCCAACTGCTTCAAGGGTTCCTGAGTAAGGTTAAATCTTCAAAAAATTGCCAGAATCTCCCCTTGTACTTGTTACTTCTGAGTAAAAACAGAAAACAAATGGTCCTATAAGATGCTCAAAAACACTTTCAAAGTGTTTTGGAACACCCCTAACAAATTGGAAAAGATTTAAGTAAAAATTATGCAAACCAACAGAGAAGGAACTAAGGAGGAAGCTAAAAAGATAACCCCCTTAGGATCTTTCTTTGCTGATATTAAATGAGCAAAGCAATGGCACTTACAACTTGCCAAATATTCAGTTAATGACCCAGTAAAATTGCACAGCTTCTAACCTACTGATTTTACTTTGAAAGACTAGTTAAAAGCAAGCAAATTTGAACTAGATCTAGCTAAAAATGAATTCATTTCATAATAATAATCTAGATCTAAATCTTACTTCTGCATGCAAGCTATTTAGCTTTAGATTTGAATTTGAAATGCCAAAAAAAACTGTTACATGCAAGAAAGGTAACCAAGAGAAAGATTTTATAAGAAATTATGAGAAGGAGAGAAGAAGAATGCTTGTTGTCTTGGAATGTCTTGGGCAATGGAGTCTCCGTTAGAGGAAAGCAGAGGGAAAGTGATCTTCTCAAAGCTCTTTGAAGATGGGAGGAAGCTCACTCGCTTCAACCTATCCTTCAAATGATGTAAACCTGCAATGCTAAGACAAATCTTGCAACAAAAGAGTTAAAAGCACGATGTTTCATATATTAGAAAGACATGAAGAGCATGACATTAAGCTAAATAAACATGCATCTCACAACTATCTAACATACATAAACTAATAGAAATATCAAACAAACTTAGCTTTTCTATTCTTATCCTACAAGGAGATAACTCCAAACATAGGACAATAATAACAATTTACAATGCAAAATAACCTAAATACAAGTATACCTCATACACAATTGATCACCATGAATCCACACATGAGAGCTCTACACCACAATAGCCTCCAAAGCCTTTTTTATTCCAATAGAAGATAGATCGATTACAATGTATCACAAGCAAACTCTTAGCAAAATTCCACTGATTACAAGAGGTAGGTTGCCTCTATTAAATAGCCAAGTGAGTGGCTAGGGTTTCCTTAATGAGAAGGCGAGTCATCCTTGAGTGAATGGCGAGTTGTGAAAGCAAAAAGATGGGAAAGGTTTAGGTGGATGGTGAGTGGTAAATAACAAAAAGGTTGAGTTAAGTCGAGTGGTGAAAGAAAACGATGGATGTTTCTTATTCAAGAAAAGCGTGTGATTGGATGTTTCTTATTCAAGAAAAGCGTGTGAGTTGGGATAGAAAAGTGCTTTAGTGGAAATGGAAACAAAATAGAAAAACGCTTTAGTGGAAATGGAAACGACGGCTAGACTCAAGTCGACTCAAGGATAAGTGCTTTCTCATTTTAGGAAGATCCAACAACTCTCTTTAAGAATTAAGACAAAAGGAACATGTGGGAGACATGTTTCCTTATTTTAAGGAATCCTGATTTTTCCTTTTAATTGTCTTTTATTTGGCTAATTTCGAGAGAAATTAATTTTTTAATGATTAATAACCATTATTTTTCTCTCGAAAGGTTGTTTATGGGTAAAGTGGGTATTCCGAGACGAAAAATGAATACCCCTAAGGCATATAATGCCTCCTAGTGCCACTTTTTTAAAGTATTCATCAAATACAATTAAAATATCTCGTTTTGCGGGAAATTTTATATTATCCAAAAACATTAAAAAAAAACAAAAACCTAAGGGGGACTTAGCGTATTTCCATGTGACTCAAAATTGATGACCAGTATGGTAATATACATTAGACACTAGGCTCGGACATCACTTTAAGGCCCATACACTAATACAAATACTCCAGTTTTGGAGAAATGAGTGAAAAAACCCAACAATCATAAGCTGTTGTAAACAACCTATAATTGCTAGATAAAAAAAACACCCCAGAGTAAATGCATTGGAGAGTGGGTCTTAATTGGCAAAGACCTTTTACAAAGTTCATCATACTAGCTCATATATTACAATTCTCCCGTCGGGTTACGGAAATACGAAAATTTGAAGAATGTACAAGGGACCACGAGGCTTGGCTGGACTTCTGAACCCTGAATTTGAACAATAGCTTGTTCATCTTTGGCGTCTCAACTGCAAGTCCATCCATGTGCAACTTTGGGTGGTAACAGTGCACACATGATAAACTAGGTTCTTTGCCAACTTTATGACACCAAACTTTTTGCAGTAAAGCTCAGTAGCCTACTTTTGCTGAATCTGTAATATGTATGTCTCTTAATATCCTTCTTAGTCAGATCTGATGCAACTCTTATTCAACTAATGTAGAAGGAAGTGCTACTATGGATTGTTTCTTGTTACTCACAAACAACTCTCGAACCAAGGCCAAAGGCATATCCCAAAGTGGGATTTCTATCATCCACATTACTTGCGCAATCTAATTGGTATATCCAATCAACTAAAAGCTGTCAGTTCTCACAAACTCAGGCCCAAAATCCAGTGGGCCCTTTGTGTACTTAAGTATTCTCTTGGCCATATTCCAATGAAATCATTTTGGCATATTCATAAAGAGAGCAATCAAACCAACTACAAATCTGAGATCTAGTCTTAGGCTTGGATAGTGGAGGTCTGATTTGGAATTCTATGTAGGTTATTACGTGATACTTTCTAGGTCTGCTATTGTTGTTAGTACATATCATATATGTCTCTCGAAATTTTCCCATGAACTATAGCATTGAATTTGTCCAGCTAGGGCAACAAATTCAGCATTGAATTTGTCCAACTAGGACAGGAAATTGTCCCTTTAGCTCCGACATGGAATTCCTGTATCGTTATGGCACGATTTTCTTCTAGGAACTCTACCCTGAAATTGTCCCACAAGCCTTAGCATCAAGTTCATCTAGATAGGGCAAAAAATTGTCCAGTTCTTCTAAATAGGACATGGTTTGTTGTCCACCTCTTCCTCAACCTTTTCCTCCATGAATTTGTCTTTGAAAATGCATTGAGAAATAAGTGTAGAGGTTGAGGTTTTGATTCTAGTTTCTTGCTCCATATAGCATTTGGATTTTCTAGAAGGGTTTTCACTTTGATTCTAGTGCCATCCACTTAGGCGGCGACTTAGAATCATAGTTACCAAATTCAAATACACATATGGATATAGATACAATAAAGTATGATAAAAATATGTATATGAAAAAGATCAGATGACTCCAATACAAAAGTATACTTGTCATAAATATGAATCTATTGTTGTTATTATTATTGTTAATCAGTCACTTGGGGTTAGCCCGAGTGGTTTGTGTTGCGGGGTGTCTTCCCCCCACCCAGGTTCAATTTCCGCAAGTGACATGTTGAGCTCTTAAATGAGCACGTTATCAAAAAAGCTTCGACTTTCTACAAAATTTGGTTTACCCAGGGGAAGTGCAAGTACCATCCTCGAAATGAGGGGAAGTGCTTGGTGGGTTTCCCCAGGAGTTATTCCAAGAAAAAAAAATATTATTGTTAATCAATATCACTAATTTAGTAATTATTAATTGTGATAATTATTAAAGCCACTATATAAATTCTTTTATTGGTATTATTATCACTGGTGGGCCCCAACAATTAAGAATATGTTTCCTCCTTGGAGGTCATAGGTTCAAATTTGGAAGGGGTAGGGTATGTACACCTTTGTAGACCAAGCAGGGAAATCACTACGTGGAGGGGTCCCTTGACCCATAAATGAAAAGATCTCATGCGTCAATTTGGCATCTGGCTAGGTTGTGACCTTAAATTAGATTATTACTATTACTTAAAGTTAAAAACCATTATTTAAAAAGTAAAATATTTATAATAATAATGAGTCATCCAAAGTTAGTATTTACCATGACCTGTCGATGTTGATGGGCAAAGCATTGAAGCTGATACCCATGATGCATTGACGTTGACAACTAAATTTGAATTCAATATCAATGATGCATTGATGCTGATGGTTGAAGCTTGATACCCATGATGCCTAAGCTTGATATCCATGATGCCACTCGGGAGTATGAAGTTGATACCCATTGTTATCACATGATTTTTACTTATGCAAAGCCTCCACAAGTTCCCTATCTGTGTAACTAGAAGTTTCTACCACTGTCACCTAAGTAGAGACTTCCCTCATTTTAGTGATGGAAAGAGGTCCAACACAAGGGAGGCTTCCCCAGTGACCTCAAGGGATCAAGTAGCAAGATTAGTCAAGCCCATAGTTATAAAAGCCGGTCGAACTGGAACCGGCCGGTTTGGTACCGAACCGACCGGTTCGGTCCGGACTGACTGTCCCTGATGATGATGAGTCTGAGGCCTAGTTCGAGTCTGCGTCAGAAATAGATAATGATGTCGAGGACGAGGATGCTCATGCCATTTCTACTTCTAGTAGTAGTGATGATTGATCGTTGATCATTTTGATCAATGCGATAGTGACTTGTAGTCTTGACTCTTGTTAGTATGTTATTTGCTGTTGTAGAGGCCATTTAGAGCCTCCTTGATTATGTATTTATGTTCCGATCTCTAGATATGTATTGCACTTGGTGCCATTTTGATATATTCATGAGCATACTTTGGATATGTTGTCTCTAATTGTCTCTAATGCTTTGGAAACATGATTTAAAATCTTATAAGTATATTTTTTTCGTTAAAATTTAAATATTTTATGTATTTTTAAAAAAACCGGCTCATTGAAACTGGTTCGACCTGTTCATTACCAGTTCCAGTTGGACCCTCGACTGGTTCCGGTTCCGGTTCTGGTTTTTAAAACTATGAAGTCTACAACCCCTTGTCTTGGTCACTTGGATGTTAGGTCTAGGTCTAGGAAAGGTAAAGAGGGAAACGAGGTAATTGTTTCACCTGTACAAGACAATAAACAATCCAAAGCATAATATAGACAATTATCAAGTTATATAGCTCATTAATGACCCCTGGACACTAGATAATCAATAAAACCAATTGCTGTTGCAAATTTACAGCAGTAAGACAATGCATAGCAGCAATTAATATTTAGTAACAGCAATAGGTAAAACCACCCAGAAATATAGCAATTGTGCATAAGAATTAAGCCTTCAACATGTACAATAACATCCAATTGCTAGACAATGATTCTAAGTGTCTTTAGCCACAATTCTAAGTAAGTATGCAACAATTAAATCAAACCCTAGTGGCTGTAGCAAACATTTGTAACAACAGCAATAAATATCATTTGTTTGCCAAAGTTAGAGTTGGTAGAGTTAGTCAAATCACTTAGAGAGAGAGTGTACTAATTCTAAGAGTATTTTCACCATAAGAGAGTTCTAGACTAGTGCTGTGACTTTCTAGGGCTATGGAGTCAAGCGTGCAACACTTTGAAGAATGAACTAGATGATCAAGAAGAATGAGGTTTCAAACCTTAAGGTGCAAAACCTTTTGGGCCTTAGGACTAAACCTTCAAGAAAACGATTTCTAGGGTGCAAAGCCTCTTGGGCCCTATATGCTGTTTTCCCTCTTCTAGATAACCTAGGTCAAGGATAAAAAATGACTAAGATCAAAACCCTAAGGTGCAAAGTCTCTTGGCCATAGGCCTTTAAATCCTAGCAAGAGACAAGGTCTCTTAATGCCTTCACCAAACTTGGACAAACAAAAGTATTAAAGGAGAGAAAGACTTATGTCTCCTTCCTAGGGTTTTACTAAAACAAAGTAATGTGCAATAAGATAGCAATTATCAATTATACCAAGAACAAACTTATCAATTTAAAGCAAATCACTTACTTATCCAAGTCGATATGCCAAGAGAAACCCTAGTTGCAACAAGATATCATCCATGAATGGAAAGCGTCCACAATAATCCTTCTCCAAAAGGTGTGCACTAGATCCAAGAAAGCCCAAGAGAGTAGAGCAAAACTTTTTAGATCTCTCACTCACAAGTGCGAGGGAGAAAGTGATGATGAAAATGAGTTGAAGTGCTAGTCTTATTTATATAAGGTAAACCCCAACACTTTGTCCACAAAACGTCATAAATTCAAGTTACAAGTGGGGTTGACCCCTCAAAATAGCCTCTACAATAAAAATAAATGCAAATAATAAATCATAAATCACATGTGTGGTGACGTCAAGCCTCTTAGAGGTGAAGGAGGGCCTCCCAAGGCCATGTGTCATCATCCAAAGTGCAAGCAAGGTTGGAGAATTGCCATGCCACCTCAAATCATCATGTGGTGTCCATGTGGCAAGCAAACCCCAACATCTCTGTCAAACCCTAGCATGACGTCATCATAAAAAAGGCCCAACATCCAAGGTGTGAAGGATGGTGTCCATGGTGGAGGAGGGTGTACATCATCTCTACATGCTGTCCAAGCCAAACCAAGTGCAACATCCTCCATCAAATGGTTGGGTAATGTGTGGTTGCACCATCCAGAATATGGGCTTCTTGCTCATAAGTGTGCTATCATGACCATATTTTTTGAAATCAGGCCCATCTGTCCATCGTCCAAGGTCTAGAAGATGTGAGATCTAGTATCTGAATGTGTCAAGCCATTGGGTGACTGTTAGCACACTTTTCCACCCTCCAATTGAGCTGATAAATCTGATATTTCAGCAATGAAAAAATGGCTAATTAAAGGAGTAAAGCCCCAAATTGTCACAGGTTAGACCCCTTTTTGTTTGGGCTAGTGCTTTCCAACCTCTGGGGGGAGTCCCTAGGGTGTTTTGCTGCTGTCTTAAGGTCTGATTTTCTGCAAAATGTGACAAAAAACAGCAGCTGATATGTCTTGGACAGCGTGTTAAAACTGCCCAAGACGTGGGGGGGAAGATAGATTTTGTAGCTTGGAGGGATCCTGCAGGTTTAGCACAAGAGAGGATAGAAGAAAACCAAAGAGAAACTACTCAAAAGATAGCTAAATATCACAATGAATAGTATAAACTACTAATCTAATTGCAAGAATTAAACAAAATACCAACATGAAGGAAGGTTCGGAAACAAACACAAAACTTCTTTATTATAGGCTTGCTAAAGGGTTGATTGCACCACAATCAACAAGTCCACAACCGGTACAATGACTATCCTTGCTCAAAGAGAGTAGCTAGACGAGAGAGAGAGAGAGAGAGAGAGAGAGAGAGAGAGAGAGAGAGAGAGAAGATTAGTATGTCTGCTGCAAAAATCCGAGCAATATCCAATGTGAAGCCTCCAATATATAGTGATGAGGGCACAAATCCCAAGAGGAGAAGATGAGGACATGTGAATGAGTAATTTAGGAATTAATGCACATGAGAGAATAAGTGCGAGCGAAAAAATTAGGAATTAATGTGCATTGTGCAGGAGGGAATAAGTGTGAGTAATGTGCACGGGTGAATTATGAGTGAGAGTGTATGCGCATGGTGAGTTAAAGGATCACACGTGTGAAAGTGTGAAGGATAGTTAAGTGAAGGAGTGGCACATGTGTGAGGATAAGAGGGAGTTAATACATGGAAATTGAGATAATGGTGAGTGAAGTGAGAGATAAAGAGAGTTAAGTGAGGGAAAGGATAAGTTAAGTGAAGGTAAGATTGACTTGAGTGTTTAGTTAACTAAAACACGTCAACACACACCAACACGTCAACACACGCCAATATGGCGAGTGAGGAAAAGTTACTGAGAAAAGTTAGCTTGGACTGGCTAAACTTTCTCCAGGGAAGTGCCACGTCATCCTATGTGCCCTCTTCTCCTTAATTAACTCTCATTTAATGTTCATGCCTTGGAAAATACGCCCTTGGTCAAATGATGCCATGTAGATGCCACATCACACTGAAACTCTGCCACATGTTGAAATCTGAGCCTGCCACTTGTCATTTCTGGAGACCATCACCCCATCTAAAATAGAAATTTCCAAAAATAGTTGTCCAGTCTCGAAAATTTAAAACTCGTCGAAACTCATCCAAACTTTCTATAATTGTCCAGGATAAATAGGAGACCACCGCCATGCATCCAATGTATAAAAATAGACACTGCTAAAAATAGAAAGTTCTTTGCATGTTAATGATATTATACTCATCGGATTCGATTTTCCACAAGGATTCTAAATCCACAATCATAATCGACATGCGAGCCCTGGTGCTCAACCTGCTAAAAATAGAAATCCCTGACAAATCAAACCGAAACAGGTCCAAAAGACTCAGAATGTCTCAAGGATCCATATTGCGTGCTCATAATCTGAATCTGGGTCCTAGAGCTAAACCTGCTAAAAATAGAAAGTTCTCGCATGTCACCTGGAAAAGTGTCATTGGGCCTAGAATCATGCAAGGACCATACCCGTATGCTCAAAACTGCTCCAAACTATCAAATGACCCACTCAAACCGTGTCTCCTAAAAAGTAGGTGTTGCCGTCCTAATACACACTTGCAAACGTGGAAAAGTCTCAATCCACTTAATGTGTCCTTGGAGGCACGATGCCTAAGTCCAAACCCACTTGGCACCTCGATTTGGACTTCTTCCATCTAGGCTTACTCCTAGGGAAGCCAAGGGGGGTAGACCCTAGTTACTATGTGAATTATTAGATGAATTCTAGGATTTAATTTTAGTTTGTTAAAGGTAAGGGGGAGCTAGCCTATATGAGAGGCAACAATGCAATGCACACCTTTAATGCGAATCAACCCTTTCCCTAAGGTCAACTAAGACTAGTGCCTAAAGGTTGGGCAATGGGGTTAATTAAGTTACAACAAAAGATCCAAGTACAACTAAATAACAATTTTACAAATCAATACAAATGAGCTACAATTATAACAATTATCAACAACAAAGAATAACTAGATGATTATACCATATACAAAGATACAACTACTTACAAATGAATTGAAAGAAGCACTTGTTAGATCTATTACACTAATGAAGCAATAACTGAACTAACCACTTAATTTATTTTACAGATATGTAAAAGAGAGATAGCTCAAAGATGCATTCACCATCAAAGAAACAACTTCAAACCAAATCTTAGATGCCCAAAGGAAGAGATGCGCAACTTCAAGTGAGGCTGCTCAAGGACTAGTGCGTAACTCTAAGTGAATCAAAACTTGAAAGGAAAGCCACCAATGGCACTAATGCGCAACTTCAAGGGTGCATTAACTTGAAAAGAAACTACCAAGATGATTAATACTTTAAGATACACCATTCAACCATAAAGATGCTCAATTGAAATGTAAATTGCAATAAAGATAATGCTTGAAGTAAAATTGCAGGAAAGTAAAGCACAACTTAGATTAGATTATGAACTTGAAGCATAGGTTGTGTGAGTAAATTTTAAGGTTGAATTAGGTGAGGTGAAGCTGCAAACCTAGACTAGGTGACTTCCCCTATACTCCTACCGCTTTGGCCAAAATGATTGCTGGGTGCTCAAGAAGCAAGGAAAACAAGGCCTTACCCTAGCTTTACAGGTCAACCCGGAAAACTTGGGTGCTCAACAAGGGGGACACCTAGTGCCATGAGATCATCCCTGATCTAACACCCCAAGTAGTCTTCACAAGCCTCCTTTTTGGTGGCGAAAGTTGTATTAGTAGAGGGTGCTCTAATTACTAGATAGATTGAATCCTCTTAAAGCTACAAGTTGATTGAATTAACAAATAAGATTACTTGTGTTAAAAGCTTAAGGAGATAGAGCTTGGAAATTAAATGAAATAAACAAGATGCTTATAGATCCAGCTTAAAGAAATTGCAAAAGAAACGAAATGCTTCCAAGAGCTTATACAAGATATTACACAAGAAAGAAATGCTTCTAACTATTATGACATATTGTTAGAAAATAGGGAAAATAGAAAAACATTGTACTTTTAAAATTTTTCTGTCAACTAGATCAGCATAGAAGATAAACAGATCTGAAACAAACAATATTTCTGAGTACAAAATGAACTATAACTTACCTCCAGAATCAAATGAGAGGTGTACCTGTCACATGTATAGATTTATGCCTCTGTAAGTATGCTTAGATGAAGTTTAGGTTCATGGATCAAACGTCTAGGGTTTGATCTCTGTCAAAAGAACTGTGGGACAATTTTGCCATGGATAGTAAACCCCAATGGAAACAACAATAATCCAAAAGTCATAAAATCAAATAACCCCAATAGGAAACCAAAGTGATAGCACAACAAGGAAATCAATCACTAGAGAACCCTCAGATCTGGAATACAAGTGTCAAACCCTCCATTAAGCAAACACACTCAGATCTGAAAAACCAGTTGCTCCATAAGCAAATACAAACTCAGATCTGAAATACCAAAGGTTCCATAAGCAAACAAACTTAGATCTGAAATATCAATAGCTCCATAAGCAAACCAACTTAGATCTGAAGTATCAAAGGCTTCATAATTAAACAAACTCAGATCTGAAATATCAAAGGCTTCATAAGCAAACAAACTCAGATCTGAAATATCAAGTAGCTCCATAAGCAAACAACTCAGATCTGGAAATAAGTGGCACCATAAGCAAACAACTCAGATATGGAAATACAAGTAGCACCATAAGCAAACAACTCAGATCTGGAGAAATAAGTGGCACCATAAGCAAACAACTCAGATCTGGAGATATAGGTGGCACCATAAGCCAACAACTCAGATCTGGAAATACAAGTGGCAAACCCTGTCACAAAATGGCAGCCAAAGGAAAGGAAGCACTTGTGGCCCTAAAAGGGAGAGGCACCCACTGAAACAGGTCCGACTGCAAGGGAGATAGATCTGGCAGCAAGAGAGGCAGATCCGACAGCAAGGAGGTGGAGCCAACAAGGATGGCACCCCAACACAATGGCAGCCATTGAACCCTCACATCATACAACAACAACCCACAATTCACTCAAAAGAAGAGGCTGTGGCACCTACAACAGTCCGTGGCTTCTCCAACCAGTCAAGAAGTAAATCACAGGGGTTTAGTAATGTCCACGACAACCACAACAAGCAGAACAGTCAAGGAGTAAAACTTCTAAGCCAACAGGCAAGAACAAAAGCATAAGCTCCCAGCCAAGCATCCAACCATACCTCAGATCTGAAAAAATGAAAGACCACTAGGATAGCTGTACCATAAACAAAGAAGGCAATCTGAGGTAGCTGCAACAAGTAGGGAAGAGTGAGGAGAGTAAGAGTAGAAAGCTAGGGGGGTAGGCTGTTATTTATACTTAGGGAGAGGGGTTAGGGCAATTAAAAATAAAATAAAATAATGACATTTAATTAATATAAATATTAATTAAATTGTCAATTAAAATCAAGATAAATTAAAAACTCCAATTACATAAATAAAACCCTAACCACATAAATAAAATCCCCATCACACAAAATAAAACCCATTCACATAAATCAAGAGAGAAAACAAACAACAAGGGGTTACCTTTTAAGACAATGTCAAGGGGAGTTACATAATGGCAAACCATGTCCACATGAGTCTCATAGTGACCTATAAACTTTATCATCACTGCATAAGGGGGTACATCAACAATGTGATTAGGTCTATCTTCA
Organism: Picea glauca; assembly: GCA_000966675.3. Lineage (NCBI taxonomy): Eukaryota > Viridiplantae > Streptophyta > Pinopsida > Pinales > Pinaceae > Picea > Picea glauca. The sequence continues at coordinate 107,032 of JZKD02S1977597.1, read as the reverse complement.
TAGACACTCCTAGATACATCCCATGAGAAAGGAAGAGGATCACACATCAATACATCTTGGTATTACACCAAGATCTACCTGGTCAAGAACCAGATTGCCCCAGAACACATCTGGGGGCCCTAGAACACATCTAGGGTCTTATCCACCAAGGTACAAGACCAAGGATCAACCCATGCATTAAGCAAGGGTTCCCTGGAACACATCCAGGGGCCGTAGACACATCTAGGGACTTACTGCTTGGTCCAATACCAAGAACCTCGGTCAACACTGAACAAATCTGAGAGTAGCTTTCTGAGCCACGCTGCTTCTATACTGGCAGCACTTGCAACAAAGTATTCTACCTCTGCAGTGCTCTGGGCTATGGAGCCCTATTTCCTACTGGACTAGGAGATCATAGTTGAACCCAAGATGAAACAATATCCGAAAGTACTCTTCTGGTCCACTGTACTACCCATTCAATTTGAATCTGTATCCATGAAGCATCACACCTTCACTGAAGTGTATTTAAGCCCATAGGCTATAGTCCTCAGAATATGTTTAACAACAACCATATGAATATGCTTCGGTTCACACATGAACTGGATGAGGGCATTCACTACATGATAAATATCCGGTCTGGAATGTATAAGATACATCAAGGACTCAAAGAGGTCTTCCGGATCTGAAACTTTAGCTTGATCTTGTAACTTCTTCAGTTTAGAAATCATCGGTGTGGATATGGACTTACAGTCCAACATGCCAAGTCTGCGGAGCATATCAACTGCGTACTTGCTCTTGTGAGAGAAACATCTCACCTGGTTTCTGCCACACCTCTAAGCTCAGAAAATAATGTAAAAGATTCAAGTCTTTCATTTCAACTTCTGCTGAAAAAAAAAAGAAACTCCCTCTTAGTTTGAGCTATCAAAATTTCCTTTCCTGTAAGGAACAGATCATCCTGAGATAACAAGATGATTCTGTACAATCTTTATATAAAGATTGGGATCTGCAATACTCTTGGTGAACCCAAGACTCTGTAGAGAAACTGTCAATTCTTCCATACCAAGCTCTTGGAGCTTGCTACAATCTATGGGATTCTTTCCCATGGATAGCCTCTTCCTCAACTTCACCGTTAAGAAAATCAGTCTTAACATCTATCTGGTGAAGTTTCCAAATCAAAAACTACAGCAAGAGAGATAATGATCCTGATGGAAGTAATCTGGCAATAGGAGTAAAGATCTCATCATAGATAATCCCATCTCTCTGACAGAAGTCATGAGTTATAAATTTAATCTCAATACTGCCATGTGTTGCATGTCATGACCTAACTCAGAAACAAGGACTGCTCCCTCCGAGTCTCATAAAATGTCTGGCTATGACTCTGATCTGGGGTCGTATCTTTGGAAGATGTACTTGGTGCCGGTACTAAGTTTAATATGAAAAGCTGAGTCAAACTTTTACTAGGTTATGCTTCTGTCATGTGACCTCATAAACTGTAGGATACATATAACGAAAACAAGTAGCTTTATTCAGTTCTTAAACTAGCTTGGGCTGAAGACACATGTGCTTTGTAGCCTGCTACCAACTGTAGTTATCTGGGGCATCTTTGTGTATGCAGTAACTGTCCTACTAGTTTGATGTCTATGCAGGACCCCCCTTTTATAAGGGTTTGGTTCTTGATCAAAGTTACTTAAACTGATCAAAGTGAACTTGAACATGATCTCAAAAACCAAGGATCCACCAAAAATTAAAAAAAACACTAGCCTCCAGATTCTCCTAACAAGAAATCTCTCTTAGCTAGCATTTGTCACTCCACCAATAATCCAAACAAGTTTACTTTGTCATCCAAAACTTGCATCTCACAAGTGTACAAGAGAATAAATAAGATAGTCTTTCACTATCCCTGGCTGAACCCATTCTTTTAGACCTTTTCTAAACAACATTATGTTAATAACATGTTTATTAACATTGTAGGCAATTAAATTGTGTCAATGCCTACATGCTCTAAATCTAGCATCCACATTAGAAAAAGGAAATAAATAAAATTTGACTGTCTTCTATTGTGATGTTACTCTCAAATCAAAGAGTGCCATCTGTCAAGAACCATAGTAGTGAGTTTATGGTTGCCTTTCTGGTGAATTCAAGGATGAAAAAATGCAAATTCTCAACCATTCAATAGGAGTACAGAGATCATCTATTCTCTTCTCCAATCAGAGCCATTTGAAGCTAAGCACCCAATGTAAGTCTCAATAGAAAACATATCATCCTCCCTTTAAGCAATCTAAAGTGACCAACTGTGAGGAGCTTATATATTTCTGCCATTAAAATTGGATTGCTGTTAATGTTTAACAAATGCACAACACTTGTTCTGATAAAATTAACTGTCAGAAGTACATTAAAGAAGAGAGCAACAAGTTTAACAGATGGCTGGTGTTATCCTATATCTTTCAATAGATATGGAAACATTTGCTGTAACTGGTTGTGGAAGTATCCAATCAGTATAGAGAAATTTCAAGTAGAGTTAATCCTTGAATTTGGTGTGTAATCCACCTATTCACTATGAAGATATCAAGGAGTACAATGCTCATAAAATAAGTGCTATCAGAAGCTATCATGACAAACACAACATTGAAAAGAAAGGCCATTTACTAATCCATTCTTCTTTTCTTGGATTAGGGGCCCATGTTGCACATGGCACTCCATGTGTCCATTTACTAACCCAAAAAGTAGCAACTTTAGACAATAAGAAACAACCTTAAGAAAGCAAAATAAAAAACTGAAACTAGGTCTCCTTACAAGTACTCTTTCTTTAAAAAAAATTTAAGAATAGAGCAACTTGAATTTGCTGAACTGTAAACCCTAAGAAGAGGATCTACACAGGCTCAAGTCTGCAACTCGTGAGCTCCTTTCACGCCCTATGCTCTGATACCATGTTAGAAAATAGGGAAAATAGAAAAACATTGTACTTTTAAATTTTTTCTATCAACTAGATCAGCATAGAAGATAAACAGCTCTGAAACAAACAATATTTTTGAGTACAAAATGAACTATAGATTACCTCCAGAATCAAATGAGAGGTGTACCTATCACATGTATAGATGTATGCCTCTATAAGTATGCTCAGATGAAGTTTAGGTTCGTGGATCAAACCTCTAGGGTTTGATCTCTGTCAAAAGAACCGTGGGACAGTTTTGCCATGGATAGTAAACCCCAATGGAAACAACAATAATCCAAAAGTCATAAAAGCAAATAACCCCAATAGGAAACCAAATGAACAATGATAACACAACAAGGAAATCAATCACTAGAGAACCCTCAGATCTGGAATACAAGTTTCAAACCCTCCATTAAGCAAACACACTTAGATCTGAAAAACCAGTGGATCCATAAGCAAATACAAACTCAGATCTGAAATACCAAAGGTTCCATAAGAAAACAAACTTAGATCTGAAATATCAATAGCTCCATAAGCAAACCAACTCAGATCTGAAATATCAAAGGCTTCATAAGCAAACAAACTCAGATCTGATATATCAAGTAGCTCCATAAGCGAACAACTCAGATCTGGAAATAAGTGGCACCATAAGCAAACAACTCAGATCTGGAAATACAAGTAGCACCATAAGCAAACAACTCAGATCTGGAGAAATAAGTGGCACCATAAGCAAGCAACTCAGATTTGGAGATATAGGTGGCACCATAAGCAAACAACTCAGATATGGAAATACAAGTGGCAAACCCTGTCACAAAATGGCAGCCAAAGGAAAGGAAGCACCTATGGCCCTAAAAGGGAGAGGCACCCACTGAAACATGTCCGGCTGCAAGAGATATAGATCCGACAACAAGAGAGGCAGATCCGACAGCAAGGAGGTGAAGCCAACAAGGATGGCACCCTCAACACAGTGGCAACCATCGAACCCTCACAACATACAACAACAACCCACAGTTCACTCAAAAGAAGAGGCCACGACACCTACAACAGTCCATGGCTTCTCCAACCAGTCAAGAAGTAAATCACAGGGGTTTAGTAATGTCCACGGCAGCCACAACAAGCAGAACAGTCAAGGAGTAAAGCTTCTAAGCCAGCAGGCAAGAACAAAAGCATAAGCTCCCAACCAAGCATCCAACCATACCTCAGATCTGAAAAAATGAAAGACCACTAGGATAGCTGTACCATAAACAAAGAAGGCAATCTGAGGTAGCTGCAACAAGTAGGGAAGAGTGAGGAGAGTAAGAGTAGAAAGCTAGGGGGGTAGGGTGTTATTTATGTAAGTTTTAAACCTGTGAAGTAAAGCAATGATTATAGATTCTTAAGCAAAACAAAATTTAATCAATGGCTCATACATAGAGTACACAGAGATTTTATATTGGAAACCCTCAACCGGGAAAACCTTTCTTATATTCATTATATCGAGTTTCACCATTCACCATACAATATATACAATGTTTTTAGGTATTCCGTAGATACCAAAACCCTAATCCCTTAATCCGGGATCAATTTAGAAAACCGCTAAAAATAGCAAAGTCCGTCGAAAAAAAAAAACATTTCGGGGCGCTGCCCCGAACCCCGTCATCCCCAGGCTAATGCCTGGTGCCGAATGCTGCGCCTAACCAGGGGGGGCATACCTGTCCCCCCTTGGGACCCCCCTAGGAAAGCGCCCAACGCACACGACACAAAGAGCACTACTACGAGGGATCGTCAGACTCAGTTGTCGAATTTGACGCGCCCACACACACATGCAAAGAATATAACACATACCCAACAATTTATATTTAGGGAGAGGGGTTAGGGCAATTAAAAATAAAATTAAATAATGACATTTAATTAATATAAATATTAATTAAATTTTCAATTAAAATCAAGATAAATTAAAAACCCCAATCACATAAATAAAACCTTAACCACAAATAAAATCCCCATCACACAAAATAAAACCCATTCACATAAATCAAGAGAGAAAACAAGCAACAAGGCGTTACCCTTTAAGACAAAGTCAAGGGGAGTTACATAATGGCAAAACATGTCCACATGAGTCTCATAGTGACCTATAAACTTTATCATCACTGCATAAGGGGGTACATCAACAATGTGATCAGGTCTATCTTCATAGACACTCCTAGATACATCCCAGGAGAGAGGAAGAGGATCACACATCAATACATCTTGGTATTACACCAAGATCTACTTGGTCAAGAACCATGTTGCCCTAGAACACATCTGGGGGCCTTAGAACACATCTAGGGTCTTATCCACCAAGGTACAAGACCACAGATCAACCCGTGCATTAAGCAAGGGTTCCCTGGAACACATCCAGGGGCCCTAGACACATCTAGGGACTTACTGCTTGGTCGAATACCAAGAACCCCTGTCATCTGGGGGCCCTCACAAGGGTCTTTTTGCTTGGTTTTAGACCAAGAACCCCAGTCATCTACTGGGGGCCCTCACAAGGGTCTTTCTGCTTGGTTCTAGATCAAGAACCCCAGTCATCTACTGGGGGCCCTCACAAGGGTCTTTCTACTTGGTTCTAGACCTAGAACCCCAGTCATCTACTGGGGGCCCTCACAAGGGTCTTTTGCCATGACACTCACTGCTTGGTCTCATACCAAGAAACCCCAGGTGTGTGCTGGGGGCCCTAGTCTATAACTAGGGTCTTTTCCATCCTCCAAAGAATGGCTCTTGCAGCTGCATTAATTTCAACACATATAAACAATGAACTTGAAATGAAACTAAACGAAAGTAGGAGCATAAACAACCATGAACAAATTAATATGTAAAACTAGCCTTACAATACTGCATGGGTGGCTAGGCCAATCCTCTTTGCAGGGTGTGGGCAAAAAAATGCAAGAAAATAACTGGATTTGAAAGAAACAACTAATCTACTTGCAACCTCAACAAAGGCACAAGATGGAGGACAAGCCTACCGGTTTTGTGCCCAAGTGGGTAAATAAAATAAACAAATAAAGAACTTAACTTGAAATGAAAGCAAGTAAACCTAGCCACACAACCTTATCTTAAGGACAAGTGGGACAAACTTAAAATGCAATGACAAAATTGAAATAAGCCTAACTTCTAGCCTTACAATTTTGCATGGGTGGCTAGGCCAGTCGACTATGGAAGGTGTAGGCACAAATAATTAAAAAATGCAGAAAATTACAACTTAGAGAGAAGTGCAAGCCCAAAAGACTCTCTTTGTGCTTGCTTACAATGAAAGAAGAAGAGAGAAGAGTTGGGTGAATAATACCCCAACTTGGGAGGTCTTTCTTTGACGTTTTAAGGCCCCAAATGGGTTGTACCTCCTCCTTTCTAGTTCAAAGCTGCAAAAGTAACCAAAAAACTTCAAATATTTCTTGTTAGTGATAACATAAAATTTTTGTGTAAAAAATCAACAAACAAATATATTTAAATGACCTATTGAAGAGAGTTAGAATGCCCAAAATATGAATGGAAATGTACAGAAAACCATTGCAGAATTTTTTAGAGGCTTGAGTTGGGTGAAGGGACAAATTTACAGATCTGAAATTTGTTCACAAAACCCTTGGGTGACCTGCAAAACTTGTGAAGCAAAGCTACAAAACAGAGTAAATGTAAGTAGATCTAAAAGATGAAACAAAATACTTTGCAAAATCCCCAAAACTACTCACTAGATCTACGATAATACTATCATAGATCTACCCAAGCAAAATACTTTGCTTGGGGTTTCTACTCTAGATCTATAACCAAAACGCATACACAAAGTAAACCAAACAATATCACCTCCAATAAACAAGATGGCACCAAGAAGACTCTCAATGCACCATGGATCCTCCAAAGATTTCTTTATTCAATAGAAAAAGGTTGTTGCAAATATTTGCAGCAAGCTTTACACAAGAGCAAGAGCAAATGGAAGAAAGAGAGAAGAGTGGGAGAGAAGTGGGAGAGATTTGGGCATAGTAACAATACACTGAGAATAGGTCTATGAAATGAGGAGGGGTGGGCTTTGTTTTATACTTGGGAGCCAGGAGAGACCCCTCTTGGATGATCTCCAAGTGGCAATCAAACAAGAGAGGGTGAGCATCTCAAGGAGGGCGCACTTTTAGGGTTTTGGTATGCTTTAGGGTTTGAGGGATGAGTGAGGGTGAGGTGGAAAACCTTTTGATCATGTCAGACACCACCATAGATCACTATGAGGGCTCACTTAGGTAGCTAGGGTGTTTACTTCTTTAATTTTTTACTTTGGGTGGTTTCCTCACCAAGGGGGGCGCAACTTCCCTAGGGGGATGAGTGGAATGAAGTGATAGCTAGGTGAGGGGGTGAGTTTAAGTTAGGAAAAATGTTTCTCTAGCATTATCTCCCACTCTTTCTCTAACCTTTTTGCTCATTTTTACAAAAATTGACATTTTTGACTTTGTCAATTAAAACAATTAAATTGCTCACTTGGGCTCCTCATGGACAATAACCTAGCAAAACTTGCCCAATTGAGATGAAACTTGGTCGAAGGGTGTAGGGGGTCTCATTCCATTTCTTTTGAGTACTCACACCCCTATCAAAATCCCCAAGGACCTAGTTTTTACATTTTTACATCAAAATTAATTAAATTACCATTAATTGGGTAATTTTAAAAAATTAAAAAAAACTACTTAGACTCGACGAAATTCTGCAAGACTCTAGGAGATGTCTAGCATGGTCATTTACAATATTCCTAGACCCTAGTCACCCATTGGGCTGGATCATTAGAATGCCTTTCACCAATTTGGAGGATTATTGTGTGAGTGAAAAACTCAAGGGTAATTAAAAAAGTTGGTTAGGCCAAATTAATTACCTGAGGAAAAAAACACTCGATGAAAGGACTTCCCTAATGATAAATTCCTAGGCAACTAACCTACAATATGATCCATGCAAACCCATTACATTATTATCTCACGCAGGGGAGCGGAAATTCCATTTACAAAAAGAAGTGCCGAGGCCAAAAATTGCCTTGTAGAACCAGAAAGTCTTCAACTTTGTTGCACCATCAGGTACATAGCTTCATGGCACATGGAGTTGACCCCCTAGTTGAAATAGGTGGTCAACAGTAGGGATACTTGCTATATGTAAACATCTCTCTCAAATGCGTGAGAAACCAAACTAACTCTAACTCTGAACAAAACAACCATGTACCGATCATATACCTATCTCTGATGATAACCAACCTCTTGCTCAAGACAAGTGCTAAACTTTGGGAGAATCTTAGAATGCCAGCCAAAATAGTGCATGCTGGCTCTTAACACTCAATATTTCCAAGGGTGAAATTCTAGGGTTTAACAGTGACTCAATGCTTTGCATCACATGTGCCATATCTTGCAATAATGGCACAATGTCCTGGTTGAAAGCCTAGGGCGTCCTTCAAAGCACCATGTCAGGGACATCCAAATCAAAACAAAGTATGAAATCAAGTAAATCCAATGTTCATAAGATAAATCGGTTCACATATCATACAAATGTGCAATTAGATCATACACGGATACACAAGAATTTAATGCCCAAAATACATGTTCTTAGGTCCAGAACCAAGGGCTCCCGTACCAGGGACAATGGCCCAAATTTTATTACAATAAAAACAAATATCAAAACAAGGACCTTCAAACTGCCCTACCTCTAGTGACTAGACTAGCTGTAACAACCCTCAAGTTTGCCTGTAACAGCTCTTGAGACTGCCTGCTACCACCCTGTAACAAACCTCAACCTGCTTCCTTCTGTCACCCTGTAGCAGTCCTCAAATATGCTGCTGTTACCCCTGTAACAGCCCTCAAAACAGCCTGCTGTCCTACCTCAGAATCTGCTGTAGTCTGTTGTCACAAAGACACCTGCAACAGTCCTTGTTTGCTGCTTGCACAGACTTGTAACGGACTGCTACCCCATAGATCAAATGTCACCTTCCAAGTTCCTGTGCTAGCCGAGCTTCCAGGACCTGCACCCCCCCTTCCTTGGTAGGCCGAGCCTATTCCAGGCCTGCTGCTGCCTTATTTTGGCAGGCCGAACTTCTGTCTCTTCCTAGATAGGCCTGTGGCCCTCCTTTCCTTGTTGTCTGAGCCTCCACAACTCAGTGACAACCTTCTTCCTTAGTGTGGCTACCCTCAACAAGCAGGCTGAGCCCTATACAGGCTGCTGCTAGACTCCTCCTAGCAAGTTGAGCCTCTCCTAGGCCTTGTCCTACTCTCTCTTGGTTGCTAGCATACCTGTTGACCTCCTCCTCCTTTGTACCTGCCCAAAATAAGAAAGAAACACAGCAGAACTGAGGCAAATCAGCCTCTCTCCATGGCTGGACTGAGGTCACCACACTTGGATTGAAATCACCAAGCATCCACACAAGAATGATTTGCCACATCATACTCAACTCCTTTTATACAAGTATTAGGGGTCAACTTAGAAGCCCCTCCACAAGTCAACATCAAATTAGACCTTCTATGTGGGTGTGAAGCCCCAACACAAGCCTACAAATCCCATCACCAAATCCATATAGCCCCTAGCTCCAATCCAAGGGGGTTTTCACCCCAACGAAAGTATAGTGAGGTGTTAACGAGGATTCTCACATACCCGACACCAAGGCCATGTGAGAATACCTGCCCAAAGCTACAAAACATCAACACTAATTTGCCTTTTTATTGTCCTCTTATCATATTTGCCAGTTCCCTTTATAAGGTTTCAAGCTATAGCATCACTGCTTGGGATTGAGGCTAACGTGGAAAGGGTAGAGCTCAAGTATGGACTGGATTTTGAGAGTCCTTTGCTATTTTCTCTTTCTTTCTTCAACATTATTCTTTTTTTATTCTTCTTTTGCTTGCAGCTGCAATCAACCTCTGGGCCTTTAGCCCCTCTTCTCATGAGAGGATGAACCATGACCCGTTACCAAAGTTTAGTACATTGCGACAGGCTCCAGGATGGTAAGTGTTAAGTATGGTGGGGAAACATAACGTTACCCTTGTGAGGGCCCCCCAGTAGTATCCCTTTTTCTTGTGGGTGACAACACGGGACTAGGGCACAAATGCTGGCCACCGAGGCGAAACAAGGAAACAAACATAACTTCTTGAGCTTATGATCCATTATCCAACTTCAACCAATGATTCCCATTCTTATGTCTAGTATGTTAAGCACATCACCTCGTATGAAAGGACTAACATACCTCATGGTGACGTTGGCTTACCATCTCCCATACAGTGGGTGACTGAATGTGGTGAGTGTGGCTGATCTGAAGTAGAAGAGGGAATCTGAGGGGGGCTGCTGGGCTGCCATGGGTGGACATGCTGATCATCATCATCAATGGGATCACTGTCTTAATTTTGGACCATGAGACATGATCTTCTCTAGT
>JZKD02S1977597.1:65919-95237 GCA_000966675.3 Picea glauca | reverse complement strand
GGGGGGGGGTTGGTTGCGCTCCAATAATTGTTGTACCATGGAAACAAGTTACATCTCCTAGCAAAGATCACCATGATAACAACATAATGACAAAATAGAAGCTCCACCTAGGTTTGAACCTAGGGCATGCCACCAGAGGACATAATCAGATAAATACCTCATCAAACCTTAGAAAAAGGCTTGACGACGAAAGATGTTTGTAGTAACTCCTCATCTTACTCCAACTTAGGAAAAAGTACATCCATGAGGTTACTAACATCATCAACACATTCCACCTAGGCAATGTCCAACAATTGTTACAATGTCAAGTCTATCACCTAGGGAAATCCCACCAAGGAAAAATGCACTAGCACTACACATCATCTAACCACATCAGCATCATAAGAGAAAAGGACAAGAGAAAAGTGTTAATTGATCCAATCATGAAGTATGTGCCCACCACACGTCAATACAAGAGGACCATGTAGAACACCCCCTCCTAGTGACAACAACATCATACATCAACAAGCCAAGTCACTAGGAAACATCAACAACATCATGAAACATCTACCTCCTAACACCATCATCATATAACCTCTTGGGGGCCTAGACCCATCATTTAAGAACACGATGTAGCACATCTAGGATAAGCAAGTGTACCAAACCATGTCAGAATTAGATAGTATGCTGCAAGATACCATCAAATATGCAACCAAGGGGTGATCAACAAGGCAAGCACATGCGATAAGAGTCAAGACCACCAAGCAAAAAACACAATCATCCAACCAAGGAGAAGTGAAACTCCCCCAACCAAAGACCTCCATCAAATGATCCAATGCAAGGAAGAGAAAGGGCTCCATGAAGATGAATCCCCCCAAGTTGGTCCAAAAGCTTCAAGGAACCAACAACAAATCTCCATCAATGTGATGAAAATCACAAGGTGGAACCTCATACAATATGAGGTGTAACATACCCTCTTCTATATCATTGTATATCATTTTTACTTTGCGCTCTTAAAGCTTAGATGGTATAGATTAGCCATGCTTTTGCTTTTATAGGAGTGGCCTTAGCACTTCCACTTTGTATTTGACACTATTGTACTAAGCAGTCCCATTGACCTATTTTTGGTCATTTGTTGGACATTAATAAACTTATCTTATCTACAGGTTGCTGTTCCCAGGAGGCCAAAATCACACTGTCGGGTGTTGAAAAGCCTCTTTAAATCAGGTCCTTATATTTTTCTGAAGGTTGCTTCAGTTGTATCAGAAACGGGCAGAGGTTATCTTCTGGAAGGCAAAGTTTCCTACTGAACCAAGAGGTTGCACTCCTATGCCAATTTCTGGTGTTGGTAGGTCAATATCAGGGCAAAACTTCCTTTGGTAGGTCAATATCAGGGCAAAACTTCCTTTGAATACCAAATATCCCTTCTTAGCAAGGGCCATTCAACTTTCTAAGTAGGTTGGTAATCTATCTGCAAAATATCAACAATAGTAGCAGAATCAACAAGAATCAGTGATAACCAAATGGGGGCATATGACTCGTATATATATTATATACTACTTTTCCACCATTCTAGGCATGTACTTACCAATGCACAACAATGTGTACTCCAGTTGTGGCCTCCACTGAAGTTGTGGTGTCCACAATTAACACTCTGTTTTGTAAGTGACCAATGCATCTTCCCATGTATCACCTACCACAACCTGTGGCTAATTGAGGGCCTTTCTGAGGTCAATTTACCTTTTGTGGTTAATATCCAATTTATAGTCAAGATCAAATCCAATAGAATCGGTATTTAATATTTATTCTTGGTTTTCTATGTACATATACCTGGGCTATAAAAATTATCCCATGTTCTGAGCTATTGTATCATGATATTTCTGTTGAGATGTGACCTATTGTTGTCTTCAATCCCCTGCCCCATTTTGTCAAACCATCTAGTTGGTACACCTTTTGTATGTGCTATGCTCACATTGCAGCTGATTCTAAAGACTCTTTGGAGGACTAGAGCAATGCTAACTGTTGAAATTGCTCACTTATTTTGTTTGTATCACCGTATAGGACAATTAGTCATATATTCATGACACCGTTTGTGTTGACATCTTGGTAGACAATAATACTTTAATATAAAAATAGTATGTCTCAACATAAAATATTATTTTAGAATGAAGGTTTTCACAGTTAATCATAATTGCAATGAGATTTTTCTGGAAATAAACTGTGTTGGAGTTTAGAATTGCCCCAACGTTTTGAGTGTACACTTTACCCATCATTAGGGGATACAACAGAAAGCTTACTGAAAGATAGAAAAGAGTGAGCCCTTAAACCAACATAAATCGAAACTCCAAGAAACCCCTCCCCGAGTCCTAGTTTCGCTTCCTTACATTCATGGAATTGTTGACTATATTTCTAAGATCTTAGCCAGAAAGAATATCAAAACTCTTTTCAAACCTCACAAAACCCCTAGACAAAATAAATTTAACCCTCTTCTTTCTCAAGTTGTTTATCAAATTCCATGTTCCTGTGGCAAATCCTACATTGGCCAAACTTGTAGGTCTATCCAAACCCATCTCAAAGATCATATTGTTGACACCTTTCATAATTGCCTTTCTAAATCCATTATAGCTGAACATTCCCACAACACCAAGCTGATGCAACCTTTCCCACTCCTCGGGAAATGATCGCTCCCACCAGGACCTTCTCTAATCTTTGGCCCGAAGAGCGCCTATGCTCCTCTAATTCCCCGTCGGGAATTCTTCACCCACAACACTCTCCAATGATCTCCCTTAACAATCGGGAAATCGGAATTCGCGATATCGCGAATTCTATGCTCGCGTGCCTTATGCCTCACGAGTCCCCGAACCCCGATGGATCAAAGGTCAACGCTCCCGTGCTTTTCGGGAATTTCCCTATCGGGAAATCGGAACATGCGATGTCGCGGTTCACTTGCACTATGAATCTCCGAACCCCGAACTCCGATACGCACGTGCGCTCTTTTTCTACCGCGTCGCCTTCTCTTTYCGCCCTATCAAGAATCACGTGATCGCGATTTCACCCGTCGAAATTTCTTTGCACCGGGAAGTCCCGAATGYCGAATCCCGACTCTCCGGGATCTTGTGCCACGTATCCCCGTAGCGATCAATGGCTCCGATTATGTCGAGAAATCGCTAATCGCGATTTCAACCGGCAACTAACTCCGGCCTCCACAAACCCCGACGAGCCAAATCCCGATGATTCTCGACTCCTCTGCGAGCTTGTGTTTATCCTGCGTGCATCTCCTCTGAGATCTGGCGGCTATCGGAACTTCGCAAATCTCTCCTGCGAGGTCTGGTCGTCGATTCCTTCTTTTTAGGGAATTCTTCCTCTCCAAAGCTCTGTCCTGTTCGAACCCTCTCCTGGGTCCGTCTCCACAGGATCACGAAGGAACTATCCCTCCTGAGCTAGTCAACTCTGATTCTTTCAGAGAATTTTCACACACTTCGCGTGCTTAACCTTCGACAACGCTCAAAGTGTTGAGTCTTCCAGACTCTGTGCGCTTACGGCTACAGTAGTCTCCGTTTTCTTCTGCTCAGATTTCCACCGAGCCTTCAAGTTCAGCCTGCGCACACCTTGCACGGCTTCGGTGCCAAATCTGCACTCCTGAGAACTTAGAACAAAAGTTCTCTCTATCTGAACCTTGCAGTCACGCACCCCTTGTGGACAAATTCCACTGCACTCCTTGCAGGAATTCTCTGGTTCAATATAGAGAAACAATTGAAACTAATTTCTTACTCTCACAGATTTCTATCCAACTATGAAATCACATACGCAGCATATCAAAGCAAGTGCATAACCAGAAAGTAAACATTCATGAGCACATAAACATCATACACAGAGAAAATAACACCAGGCATGAAATTGAATCAAAGACTCTCTTCTATTAATTCAATAACATCTATACATGGGTGTTCTTCACAAATTCTCTGCCTGCTCCCTCTTCTTGCTCCTGAACGCTTGAATCTGAATAATAATTCATACAATGTACAAAGGAGGGTGTCTATATCCGTTTTCCCTCTCGAAAACTGAAACTATCTAATCTAGACTTAACTATTCTATCTACCAGTATTAAATCTATTAAATGCTTTCCTATCTACTAAGGACGAGAGCTTAAAGGCTCAAGGTCCCCTTTACAATACAAGTGCGCTTCTTTATGAATGACTTCATTAAAGAGCGGCGCAACAATTCCCAAGTATTTCAAAATACATGCTGGCGCTGTCCAGCTATTTCCTCTTAATGTGCTGGCTCGCTTGATGAGTGAGCGATGCTCCTGCATCACAAGCACGCCATTTTCTTCAGCCAAGCCAAAATTTTAGCATCAACCCCCCATTATTCACACCTCATTAGGGAAGCCCTATAAATTGAAAAACATCCTAACAATTTCAATTGAGAAGATGGTTAAAAGCTCAGTGAATATTGGAAACCTATCATCTGTCGTATTTGTCATTAGACCCTCTTATTGTTCCTCTTAAACTTTCCCTCCCTTTTATCCTTTCTCTTTGTTATTGTTTTCTTCCATTATAATTGTTATTTCAACTATTTGAAATTTCCTGTTCCCCCCAAATGAAATTTATTAGTCAATTACCTTCATTTTATCACCAATTTTTCTTGTTTATTCTTATGCTATAATTTTTTTTTTTGAAAATCAAATACAAACTTTTATAGAGTTTGTTTTTATTCCTATTAAATCATTTTACCTCTATCCTATAAGTGGTATTCTTTTAGCCAATTTTAATTTTAATTCCTTATGTTTATCTAAATTTTTTTTTTCCTGGGAATACAGCACGGGAAACCCCCGAGTACTTCCCCACATTTTGTGGATGGTAAACGGGGTAAACCGTTCGGCCTGATTACAGGTCTAACCCGGTGGAGACATCAAGTGAGGCCCTAAACAGGCTCCTGGCCAGGGATTCGACCTTGGAACCTCATTCAAGCAAACAACGGCACTCATCCACTTGAGCTAACCCACCGGGCTTTTGTTTATCTAAATTTACATGCTCCTTTGTTGAAATCTTCTTCATTATTTATTTTTCACCCCATCTTAATTTCTCCTTTAATTAACCCATTTCCTTTCCTGTTATTTTAATATTATTTTATTTATATTAATTTATATTAATTTGTACTTTCTTTTTATCTTGATTTTTTAATTCATCCAAATTGTACTTTTTTATTTTCCCATTATCATTTCCATTAATATTATTTGTTTAATGTAAATAAGTAATATTTTTTATTATGGTGATTTGACCAAGTCCCCCCTCTTTAATATTATATTATATTTCTCAATTAATTCCTAACGGTTAGTTTTTTCGTATCTTATTTATGTTGGTGTAAGGGCTCACTCTTTTCTATCTTTCAATAAGTTTTGTGTTGGATCCCCTTATGATGGGTGGAGTGTCCACTCGTAATGTTGGAAGTTTTTAAACTCCAACACAGTTTATTTCCAGAAAATTTCATTGCAACAAAATATTGTTGTTAGAGATTGTTCTGATATAATATTTATAATTATATTTTGGTATTTAATTGCCATTATTCTTCTGATTTTCAATTTATAGTTTTAATGTCAAACTGAGATTAATTTAATATTGCACTAAGAATATTCCAGTAATATAATTATAACTTCCTTGCATAAAACTAATATATTAGTCATTAACACTGCACTTAAATATCAATTAGTGTGAAAGTTAACATTTTACACAGAACAACCAGTCTAGTTTCACTCTACTATACAGATTGCTCATTATTCTTTCTAGATCCCATGTAAGAGTCACACGATAATTGTGACAAAGATCAAAACTGTGAATGTGATTTGTTAGTAAAGGCGGGACATGCATGACATCAACAAATGGGGTTATGAAGTATTGTTGGTTTTTAATTATGGTTCCTTGTGCTTATTTTATCTGTAGGTATATCAGTAAATGCTTTCCTATTTAGAGAATTCCTTATGTCTTCAGGCACTATCAAAATTTGATGATATTGTGATCAAATCATAGTATCTCATTAATGGTGATTTTATGACGTTCTATAGATGACCTTTTTGCTTTGTTGCTTATTGTGCAGAGCTCAGAGTAAACTTCGTCTAATTTTAATGTCAGCAACAGTGGAAGCCGAGTTCTTTGCTTGCTATTTCAAGCAAAAGATGGAAAATGAAATTGCCATTGTTAACATTCCTGGATTTACCTTCCCTGTCCAAGAGGTGTACTTAGAAGATGTCTTGGAACATACCGGTTACAAGATAGGTCGTAACTCTCCTTACAGAAATAAAAATCGGGGCACTGAAATGTTTCATGAAGAAAATCCCATTAGAGAAAAGGAACCTGATAGTTGGGAAACCTGGATTGAAGATGATGATAAAAACAACATACAATCGACAAGTCATTACAGTCAAACAACTCTTCAGACATTAACCTTGTTGGATCAGAGCATTGTAAATTACGACTTGATTGAAGCTGTCATATTTTTAATCACTCAGCAGGGTTCACAAGACTCGCAGAAGTTGGGGCATTTCTCGGGTTCAGAATCCAAAAGTGAAAATTCTCTTATATCGAACACACTACATTTTGGGACAACAGGTGCAGTGCTTATTTTCTTACCTGGCATAGCCGAGATCCATAGATTACAGAGCCGCCTTAGGTCGTCGAGTTGTCTTAGTGGTATAGGTATTTGGGTGTTAACTTTGCATGGTTCCATGTCTGGTGAGGAGCAGCGCCGTGTATTTCAGAAACCTCCTGAAGGCCATAGAAAAATTATATTGGCAACAAACATTGCTGAGACTAGTATCACTATTGATGATGTCATGTAAGTGTTGCAACTCTTTCATTCAATATATCATTATAGAAAAGTTTCATTACGTTGTCCAATATTGTTTTGTGGGTGTGCACCACAGATATGTTATTGATACGGGACGTCATAAAGAAATGAGTTATGACCATACCAAAGGTCTGTCATGCCTTCAGGAAACATGGATATCTAAAGCAAGTGCAAAACAAAGGCGTGGACGAGCTGGTAGAGTTCAACCTGGATGTTGCTTCCGGTTTTACAGCAGGCGACAGTTTCAGCAACTTGCAGAACAGCAACTTCCTGAAATTTTGCGCGTTTCTCTTGACAGGCTATGCTTGAAGGTCAGTTTATAACTGATTGTACAAGATTGTAGTGGTCACTGGGTAAGAAAATATTTACTGTTTATATCATTCTTTCTATTGATCTGGATTCTGAATGCAAAGGGAACTGCAGGTAAAAGCTTTTCTTGGTGGCCCACTTCAAGATACAACACAGAGAATGCTCACGTCTCCAAGCCCCGAGGTCATAAGGGCATCAGTGAGTGGCCTGATGTGTATTAGTGCTTTGGATGACCAAGAGTGCATGACACCTCTTGGGCGATATCTTGCACAAATGCCTGTTGATGCTCCTGTCGGAAAGATGCTGATATTTGGTTGCATATTGAAATGTCTTGATCCTATTCTGACGATTTCTGCAGCTCTAAGTGGTCGCTCTCCTTTTTTATCTCCATTAGATAAGCGTGAAGAAGCCAATGCTGCACGCCTTAATTTTGCAGGCAGTAGTAAGAGTGATCATATGGCCATTGTTTCTGCTTATGAGGGATGGAATGTTGCCCGACGAGATGGTTGGAAGCCAGAAGTTGAATATTGTAATGCAAATTTCCTGTCAAGGGAATCTCTTGTTCAAATGGAAGCTAGCCGAACTGACTACCTGAAAATGCTTGCAGATATTGGTTTCTGTTCATGGCCAGGAAAAAGAGATTCAAGCTGTCTCCTAAATGATTTGAATGTAAATTCATACAATGTTCGGGTTGTTAAATCTGTCATTTGTGCAGGATTTTATCCAAATATTGTCCGTGTACGCCATCCTGAGAAAAAATATATACAAACAGAGGGTGGAACTGTTGCCAAAGTAGCATCAGCTAATGAGCTGCGCTTTTTCACAGAGTCTGATGGGAGGGTATTTTTGCATCCCTCAAGTGTGAACTTCTCTGTGGGTTCTTTTGAGAGCTCATTTCTTGTTTTTACGGAGAAAGTGAAAACATCAAAGATCTTTATCAAGAATTGTACTATGGTACCTGCATATGGGCTGCTACTTTTTGGAGGTGAAGTTAAGATAAAACATGAGAAACAAACGATCATGTTAGATAACTGGCTGGAATTTGATTCCCCTGCACGCATTTCTGTTCTTATTAAAGAATTGCGCTCAATGGTGACCTCTTTGCTGACAGAAAAGATAAGAAACCCAGCATTGGATATATCTAGGAGCATGGTTGCGACTGCTCTTATGCAAATGCTAGTAACAGATGGTCGTTAAGTCTTGGAAGGGGATCAATGTAAGGTTGCTCTTAAATGTTTATTGAAAAGAACATGCATCTTTGCTTTTCAGGTAGGTATGAAAACTCAAGACCTTTGTATACCTTTATTACTATGCAGTTCAAGACTGACATTTTCCTTTTAATTTTTAATCAGAAGTGCTGCTTCTTTAAAGATTTTTCATACAAAGTGTTCCTGCGGGAAGCTATGCCATTCCCTTTTACAACATCATCCTCGGTAAATATCCTTGTTGGAGGTATGGCCTGGGAACAAATTAAAATCATGTTTTTCTATGTCACTCTTTGAAATATAAGGGTTTCTGAAAGGCTTGTAAGAATTATTTGGTTTATTTTAAGGTGAATGTTCTATTGTTCAGGTTGCTGTTCACATGGCTATCTCACATTTGTTTGGGAATATAAGATCCATCTGGAATACCTGTTTAGGAATTTCTCCAAGGAAATAAACAACTGGCATAATAGGGGATCAATTGCATAATAGATTCTCATGATCAAAAGTGGATTAAGATCAGATTCATTGAGTGATTCAATTCTGTAAGAGAATATTGAGATAAAATGAATCCCTTATGGATCTTGTTTTGAATGTAAGACAATTCTTTGCAAGAATTCAGATCTTGTCAAGTTAAGCGTTTCATTGGGAATAACATAGCACATGGGGAAAAATGTTTTTTTTTGGAAAGTGGGTCTGGCCTAGATAATGCACTTTAGACTTTGTAGCTTAGATGTTCCGATAAATGTTTGTTGTATACTGTGGCAGTGGTAATTTTCAGTACTAGTTGATCGAGCATAGTGTGAAGAGGTTAAACATATTTTGAAGAGGTTGATTCAGTTGGCTTGGTTGCCGCCCAGTGGCATGGTAATGATCTAAAATCTTAGAATAAGGTTCAAACTTCAAATCACTTAGAGATACTTGCAAACATTATCTGTCCTGCCATGCACCCAGAGGTTTTGAAGGTAAATGGAAAGATGATTTCGACAGAGCATACGATCTCACTTTCGACAGAGCATACAATCTCACTGGCCACTGTGGCTGAAGGTGATAATTGATTGAATCTGAATTTGTTGTGTTGAGAATCTGTTTTGTTGTGACTTTACAGATGATATCATTCTGATAAAGGGAAAATTCCAAGATGGAAGTCACAAAGTGCAAGTATGAATTAAATACGATTTCAGCAATGGTAGACATGGCTGAGTAATTACTATTGCATATTGAAGTGATGTGACCTCAGAAATTGAACTAGTGGCCACTGTCTGGACTCACATATCAGGATCAACTCCCTTTATTAGGGTCGTGTAGAGGAATTCTTGAATGGACGATGGGGTATTTTGGTAACATGCCCTCAATTAGATGTGAGAACTTCGTTTACAAGCATTCAAAATAAGTTTAAACTGTGTCAGCATAAACCTCCATCTAGAATTCTTTTAATGATTATTTTAAGTATTGCATTATACTTGACGAGCATTGATCTTCTGTCATTATTATCCATTTAAGCAATATTGGCAACAATTTCCTGAAACTGTACAGTGAGTAAGATGTTTATTTTGTTATGCATTTCAATAACTTTTGAGTATATACAGAGGCTGCTTCCCTATAGAATGTTGTTATGCCTAAATAAAGTCTCATGAGAGCAAACTAAATCAATTTGATGAAGCTATGTATTGTGTTATAACCAATAACTAAACTAAATCTGATTGTTATGTCAAAATAAAGTCTTATGGGAATAAACTAAATCAATTTGATGAAGCTATGTATTGTGTTATAACGAATAACTAAACTAAATCTGATCATGCAGTAGTATACATAGATGTGGAACCAATGGTAGATAACACAAGTGCAGAAGAAAGTGATGATTGAACAATATTATTTCAATAGAATTTCATAATACGTAGATGTGGGAAACTAACATTATGTGTACTTTGTGTAGCCCCCAACTCACAACCTTGAACATCTAACATGATTTAATTTGTCATCAACTTTATTACATCAAAATCACATAACTTTGTAATATAAAGTTTTCCAAATAAAAAATACCTAAAAATACTAGATATGACCATCACAATGAATTTACTTTTCACATCCTCATTTAATGGTGACATTAAACATAGTTGTTTGTTCTCGAACAAAACTAACATATATGGACCAAACAAGCTTTAAAACATGTTTGTAGCTCACTTTTGAGTAGTTCTACCAATCAACTAGAAATGAATTGCATTACATATATAACTGACATGGTTGATATAGCAGTGTTCAATGGAAGACCAGACTTTGCACCATTAACAAAGGCACTAGATTCTTCATTGAACATTGATTCTCATCCCATAGGTCGGTCTAGTTTTCCACTGAACACACCTCTTCACATCTTGGTAGTGTTGAGTTTTGGTGTACCTCGGGAAGTGGTTCCCTTGTGGTTTTGAGCCTCTAATCACAAGAGGGAGATGTTGGTATCCTTGTACCTTGTACTTTATGTCTAATTTCACTTTGACTTGGGAGATTTAAGTTAAAAGTGAAATTTGGTCATTTTAGCCTAAAGTGACTATTAATTCACTTTGTGGGTGAATTAAGAGACATAAAGTGAACTTAAGGAACTTAACCCAAAGTGGGTTTTGAGTTGAGATTATTGTGGGATGATCTCAACCATTGATTAGGGATGGCTTGGGATGATCCTAGCCATCCGCATTTAGGTTTCCTTATGGATTGCTCAAGGAGGGCGCAAGGGGCCTTTGGAGGCTCATTCACTCTTATGTTCACTTAGAAAGTTTGAGGAGCATGAGGATGAGGTTGGAGGCATTGGAAGAGGGCATCTTGGGCGCTTCTATTCATGGAGGAGCTATGGGAGCTTGGGACCCTATTATTTAGTGGTGTTCATACTTGCTTGGAGGGGGGCGCACTATAGGAGGATGACACACACCTAGCAGAGAGGAGCTAGACTTGAGGGATTGCAGATCTGTTTGTTTCAGTGGAGAGGTAGCACACAAGAGCACATTTGTGTGCAAGGGATTCTTCTTCAGAGCAACCAAGGTCAAGGGCACATCACTTCAATGGGATAGAGCAACAAGGGGAAGATGCGCACTAAGCTTGGGCACATTTCTTCTTGGTTCCTTTGGCAAGTCTTGAGAGGAGTTGAGGGGCGGGCGAGGGCGGTAGGGGGTTATCCAGGGTCATGTTGACCAAAAATACTTGTCCTATTTTCATGCATGCTTAGAGTGTAGATCAACTTATTTTTGTTGTAAAGAGTAGATGAGTGTTACTTGTTTTGAGTTATATTGCATGTGCTAACATTGGGTTATGAAAACACTTGCAAGGGCACCTCAAAGAACACTTAACCACAAAAACTATGGGCAGAAAGTTACTAAACTATCTGTTGTCCTAAAAACAACAAATGACAGTTTTGGAGATTGAAACTTAGAGCCAATCTCAAGGTCAAAGGAAGACCTTAGTTGGCAGCCTCATAATACCTCAATTTTCTTCATGGTATCAAAGCCTTGTTGGCGAACACTTGTTGATTTCTAGAGCATTTTGTGGGTAGTTTTGTGACAACTTGTTGGCAGATTTTGGACAACTTGTTGGCAGAGTTAGTGGACAACTTGTGGGCAGATTTGTTGGACAGTTGTAGCACTGTTTTGTAGACACATTTGGACAACCTTACTTTCGCTTGTGTGTCAAGTGGTGAGGTTGAGTTCTTTTGCAGTTTTTGCATTAGTGTGAACATCAGTTTGAGCTTCGGTGTGAGCTTTAGTGGACAACCATGTCGGTGTCCCAGATGAGGATGGAGGATAGGCTAGACGAAACTAGCAACTAGTCCGCTTGGAAGACCAGGATCACTTTCGCCTTGGAGGATCTTGAACTATGGGATATAGTTCTAGCTCCTGTGGTGATTCCTCCAACACCTGCTCCTTCACCATTGTTAGATGCATATTTCAGAAAGAAAACACAAGGCAAAGAGGACTATTTGTGATGCGGTGAGGGACTACATCATACCCCATCTGATTGGTAAAGATTATGCATTTGAGATATGGGCATCCTTGTGCATGCTTTACCAGAGTCCAAACCAGAATTGGAAGATGGTTCTGCAGGACAAGCTCAGGAGCATTCAAATGCTCGATTTCGAGTCGGTCACATCATACCTAGGAAGATTCACTCAGATCAAAGATGAGTTAGCAGCGGTTGAAGAGATTGTGGATCCGTACTTTATGATGATGACAACTTTGAACAACTTTTCCAAACCTTGGGGTTCATTTGTACGAGACATTGTTGCCCAAGAGGTCATGCCTACTTGGGAGAGACTTTGGGACGATTTCGTACAGGAGGAGTCGAGGTGCAACTCTGGGTCTTCAAGTTAACAACATGGGGATGAGGATCTTGCTCTTTGGTTAAAGGGAAAGAAGAAGATCAATGAGGGTGTGAGATAGGCTCCCAAGGGAGGGACTTAGCCACAAGAGAGTGGCAGTGGGCAGAAGGACATAGGCAAAGCGATATGTTTTGCTTGTGGTGAAATAGGGCACTATGCTGGACAATGTCCCAAGAGGAGGAAGAAGAAGAAGCAATGGGATGGTACTACAGTGACAACAGAGGAGGAGGAGTTCGATGCTCAGTTTGCGAGGGAGTGTGCATTCATCAGTTGTTGTTCTCCAGTTGGTACACCATCCAGTGGTAGGTGGGGAGACAAAGTTGAGGAGGAACTACTGACTCAGAGTATTGATTCAGAGGGAACTCATACTCAGTTTTTGAGGACACCATCTTCAGGAGTGACTGGTCCACCTGAGACAACTTCAATTTCAGAGTTGCCGAGACAGAGGGTTGGTGCAGGGGCTTCAGAGCATCAAAGATTGATGAGGAGGAGAAACAGGGCACCACAGAGACTTGAGCCTCACTTGACTACGAAGACGAGCAGATCAGGTTCATGATCCACTTCAGGTGGAAGTCACTTGGTGAGAGGCCAAGTTGAGGATCTTGGTGAGATGCCAAGAGTATTCACTGTTGGTGAGATGCAAGGAGGTAGAAATCCTTGGTGAGAGACCAAGGTTGAGGATCTTGGTGAGATGCTAAGACCTAGAGACTCTTGGTGAAATACCAAGAGACGTGACTCATTTGCATGCCACGAGTAGAGGACCTTGGTGAGAGACCAAGGAGAGGATCTTAGTGAGATGCCAAGACCTAGAGACCTTTGGTGAGATGCTGAGGGAGAAATCTTTTGTGAGATGCCAAGATCTAGGTGATCTCAGGTGGGTGGAGATGGACTTCCATATAGAGATCAGGCAGGTCGACAGATCAATGTCAGGGCAGGTTGAACAGATCAATATTAGGACAGGTCGAGTAGATAAAAAATAGAGACCACTTTGATGAGAGGGTACAACCATACTCACCTAGGCCTTTCCAGGAGGCAAGGAAGTCCATAGCGGTGATGAGATTGATTGGTGAGAAACACTTTCCTTGGTAAGAGGGAGTGTTGAGTTTTGGTGTACCTCAGGAAGTGGTTCCCTTGTGGTTTTGAGCCTCTAACCACAAGAGGGAGATGTTGGTACCCTTGTACCTTGTACTTTATGTCTAATTTCACTTTGACTTAGAAGATTTAAGTCAAAAGTGAAATTTGGTCATTTTAGCCTAAAGTGACTATTAATTCACTTTGTGGGTGAATTAGGAGACATAAAGTGAACTCAGGGAACTTAACACAAAGTGGGTTTTGAGTTGAGATTATTGTGGGATGATCTCAACCATTGATTAGGAATGGCTTGGGATGATCCTAGCCACCCACATTTAGGTTTCCTTATGGATTGCTCAAGGAGGGCGCAATGGGCCTTTGGAGGTTCATTCACTCTTATTTTCACTTGGAGAGTTTGAGGAGGAGCATGAGGATGAGGTTGGAGGCATTGGAAGAGGGAAGCTTGGGCAATTCTATTCATGGAGGAGCTATGGGAGCTTGGGACCCTATTATTTAGTGGTGTTAATACTTGCTTGGAGGAGGGCACACTATAGTAGGAGGGCGCACACCTAGTAGGGAGAAGCTAGAATTGAGGGATTGCAGATATGTTTGTTTTAGTGGAGAGGTAGGACACAAGAGCACATTTGTGTGCAAGGGATCTTTCTTCAGAGCAACCAAGGTCAAGGGCACATCACTTCAATGGGATATAACAAGGGGAAGAGGCACACTAAGTTTAGGCATATTTCTTTTTGGTTCATTTGGCAAGTCTTGAGAGGAGCTTGCTTTATATACAGGCTCCATCATATTGTATTTCTTGTTGTATCTCATGCTTTAGACACCACTTATATATACTTCCGTTCCAAACTAGTTTTCCTCCGGGGGGTTTTATCCAGGGTCATGTTGACCAAAAATACCTGTGTCTTATTTTCATGTATGTTTAGAGTGTAGATCAGCTTATTTGTGTTGTGAAGAGTAGAGGAGTGTTACTTGTTTTGAGTTATATTGCATGTGAAAACATTGGGTTATGAAAACACTTGCAAGAGCACCTCAAAGAACACTTAACCACAAAAACTATGGGCAACAAGTTACTAAACTGTTTGCTGTCCTAAAAACAACAAAGAACAATTTTGGAGATTGAAACTTAGAGCCAATTTCAAGGTCAAAGACAAACCTTAGTTGGCAGCCTCATAGTACCTCGGTTTTCTTTAGGTAGCACAACACAATGCCTTTGGTTTTGCTTGACTCTAGAAGCAACACTTGGTTCTATGTTGAAGCATCTCTGCCTTCACCCTTCTTGAAGTCTTTTTACTCATCATATTTTTCAATATCAACAACTAGAGAAAAATAAACATGTTGCTTACCCCCTCTTTTATGTGTCTCACTTGGTCATTCTTCTCATTGTTTAGGAACTTATTCCAACTACACATCCTCCAAATATCTATAGTAACACTTGATTATTTTTCTTTGTTCTTCCTTCGAAATGAGCATTGCCTTTTGCTTGATTTGGAACATTTTAAGCCTCCTTATCGTTATGCTCTCCACGCATCAATTCTTGATAGTTTCCCATTCCTCTAGTCCCTTCTTGTCATGCAACTTGGCCAAGTTTTGGAGCTTACAACAATCATTATTATCAATTTTAGATCTGATTTTTAATATGAGCTGTTACATCTCTATTGAACATGACTTTATTAGTGAAATATTTTCCACTTGTAAGCCTTATGTTGTTCACTATATTCATTAAACATCAATTTAATGCACTTGGCATCTCATTTAGTCCTCTTGTCCTAGAATTAATACATAAGCAATTGAACAAAAAATCCTAAAACCACTAACTTTTGTCATTCTGCTTAACCAAGTCTCCTCTAGAGCAACATCTTGCACAAATTTGGTAGGGGATTGATTCTTTTGTTTGACAACACCATTTTGTTGGGGAGTGTGAAGAGTAATGAATTGTCTTTGAATGCTCACTTGTGCAAAATTAGTATACTCATTAGAATAAACCTCTTCTCAATTTTTTGTTTGGAGGATCTTGGTATTGAAATACAAAGAAATACTCAACACCAAGTATTGAAATTGTACTCGTTAACCTACATATATCAACATGGACTAGTTTAAGCACTGCCTTTGCTCTCCATACTTTTTCTTCAAATGCCAACATGTATTGTTTACATGTTAAGCATGTTTCACAAGTATCATCCTCCTTTAGAATTTCTGGGAAATCAAACACCATTTTAATCTTTGTCAATAAGGAAATATATTCAAAATTTAAACATCTATTTGTCCAATGCCAAAGAGAATTGTTGTTTCTCCAATCACTGGCCAACAAAGCATGTGAATTTGCCACTTCATCATCAACTAGCCTATATATGCCCTTCTCCTTCACTCTTGATGCTATCTCATCACTACTCTTGTCAACTACAAAACACCTTTATAACATCCAAGTGTAGAATGTATTTTGTAATTTTACTAACATAAATAATTTTTTTATTTCATACATTAATTTACAAAACATTCATAAACATCAATGTTTTTGTTAAGCCCTAGACAAAGCATCATGTTAAGTATAAAACCCCTTATTAATCCTATATATTGAATTATTATATTTTTAGTGTTATATTAGTAGGTTAGCTAGCCTTTCATTGTACCCTTTCATTATAATTGTACTATTTGTTTCCTATATATATACCGAGGAGACCTAGTCTTATGATCATCTTATCTACATTGAATATATTGTAAAATGAGGTTTCCCCCTCGAAGTGGGTTGTTATTCGATGATTTTTATTATTTTCAAGGCATTGGTTCATAACATTTGGTACCAGAGCATACAATCCTAGGGTTTTTCTCCTTCAACCGAGACATCTTGGAATTTTTGCTGTAACTTATTTTTTTTCTAGAATGATTCAAACAATGGAATTTTGAGAAGACCGAGGAGACACAGTGAATTATGTTTGGTCCACATTTTATATTTTGGGTCGTTATAGTTTCAGAGATATCTTTTGTGGAAGTTAGGTTTATGATTAGCCCTGAAATTAGTCTCAATTGAGTCATCTTTTTATTCTCTATAAAAAATTTTCGGTAAAGTTTCAGACTCCAATTTTCAAGATCTTGAGGAGACAACAAATTATATATGGATTTTTTTTAATATTTTGAATCATTACAATTTATGAAATATATCTTGTGGACGCTGGACTTGTTTACTAATCCCGAAATTACTCTTAAACAAGTCATTTTGGTAATTTTTCTATAACTTTTTATTAGTGAAGGTTCAAACATAAATTTTCAGGAGTTTAAGAAGTCATATCAGAGTACTACCGACTAAAATTTTAGATTCAAAAGGATTTAAATTTCAAAGATATATCAGGACAAAGGTCAACCATCTAGAGAATATCCAAAATTAGGGTTTGAAAGGTACATAACTTACAATTGACATAACTTTTTATTGGAAGATATATTTTTGGTGATTCAAAATTTGTGATAAAGAGAAAATAAATGAGTATTATTATTGTTATCCCACATGGCTCCAAAAAATTTTTCAACACCAATTAAACCTCTAGAAATTTAATCTATAACTCATGAAGAAAATGAGGAGATACATAACAAGCTATCCAAATTGGAGGAACAACTTAATGATTTGAGTGCTAGGTCAATAACAAGTAATGAGGTGGTAAATACACACACAAAAATTCAAGAGATGGAAAAGATAGAACAAGTGGAAAATAAGATGGATCAAAATAAAGAAGAAATACAAAAATCCACGAATGAAAATAATGGAGAAATACAAAAATACAAAAAACCCTGAAGTCCATAGAAACCATTCTCTTATAGAGGATCTCTAATAGGGATATGGAGATCCAAGGAAGTCATCAAAATAAGAAGAACAATGGTTTTGAGACTCAATCACATGTGGGGAGTATTTTATCACAATTGGAGAGCACAAATACTGAATCTTAGAATCATTCATCACTCCAAGATTCACATCATCGAGGTTTCAATGTGGCACCAATGAACTACTTCATTCTGAAGATCGACATGAGGAAGTTTGATGGTAAAGATATTATAACATGTATATTCTAGTTAGAACAATTCTTTGATCTACACCAAGTGCCAAGCTTACAAAATGTAACTATTGCATCTCTGTATTTAGAAAATGATTAATTTGTTTGGTATCAATGGCTTTGTGAAAAAAAAAGATTATATTACCTCTTGGTCCATTTTTACGGATGAATTGATAGCACATTATGGGGATATTAAGAGCAATACATTCTTTAGTCAATTGATAAATCTTTGGCAAAAAGGTCCAATTATATAGCACATTCAACAATTCCAAAAGCTTAGTCTTAGGGTAAAGAACAATTCAGAGAATAATTTGTTAGATCTCTTTATGGGCACTTTAAAAGAGAACATTCAACATGAGGTGTGACTCTTCGAACCTAAATACCTAGAGAAAACTTTCAGTATGATAAGGAAAGTGGAAAAAAATATGGCTACAAGTATAGTAAGGGGCATAAATGCGGTGATTAGAAATTATTCAACATAGATTCCCATGAAGAGGAAGAAGATCAATAATTGGAACCATCACAAGATCTAGATATAGAAGAGACTACTCCAACGATATCTTGTCATACATTGGTCGACATCAATACTCCACAAACCCTCAAGATAGAATGATATATCAAAAAGAAAAAAAGGTAACAATTTTGATTGATTTTGGTAGTACCCATAACTTCATCAATTACAAATTAGCAAAAAGTCTCAATTGCTTTGTATTTCCAACACCAGAGTTTCAAGTAATGATTGCAGATGGAGGTGCCATAAATTGTACAGGGAAGAGCCATAATATTAAGCTCAATATGGGGGAGTATTTATTGGACAGTTCCATGATTTCCATCCAAATGGGCGGTGCTGATGTTGTATTAGGGGTCCAATGGTTACAATCATTGGGAATAGTGGCCCTTAATTTTCAAGATATTTTCATGAGATTTTCCTCAAAAGGAAAGGAAATTGAGCTTAGAGGTATCCAAGGGAAACCCTTTACGGTGATAATCTCTAATAGCATGACAAAATTACTCAAATAGGGACATCGTGGTGTAATTGCACAATTGTGCTTACTAGATGTTCAAACATCTACATCCTTTGCTCTAATGGATCTCCAGTAGTTATCAACGATCATTCCAAGGTATTTGGAGAGATGCTTAAGGGTCTTCCACCTACTCGAGATCATGACCATGCTATTCATTTGCAACCAAGATGTGTACCACCTAAAATTAGGCCTTATAGGTATCCATATGCACATAAGAGTGGGATTGAACATATGATCCAATAATTGTTAGAGGCCCACATTATTCATCCCAGCCAAAGTTATTTGTCTTCACTAGTAGTGATGGTTACGAAAAATGATGGTTCATGGAAAATGTATCCAGATTATAGACTATGTGTCCATATTATGGCATATATATCTCAACAAATTGACCATCAAATATAAGTTTCCTATTCCCATCGTTGATGAATTATTATATGAATTGCACAGATCAATTTTCTTTACAAAGTTGGATTTTCATTCCAGATATCATCAAATCAGAATGAGGCAGGAAGACATTCCCAAAAAATCGTTTAGAACACATGAAGGCCATTATGAGTTTTTGGTTAGGTGTAGTCTAAACATTCTACATTTTAAACTTTTTCTGGCAACTATCACTGGAATCCGACAACGTGATTGTTGGTGAAATCACAATTTACAGTGATCAAATTGTATTTTTGAACGCATAAATTGATTCAAAACCCTAAAAAACCCCCAAGGAACCCATTATATGCAATCTCAACCACTGAAATATGCAATTCCAACTATTTTTCTAAATTTCTGGCCAAATTTTTGACAAAATCCGTCGAAAAAAATGCCCGGAAAAGGGTAAAAATGTAGAAAATTTAGAATACGTCTTTTGTTTATTCCATTTGGACTCACTGATGCACGTTCAACATTTCAAAGCTTGATGAATTTTGTTTTCAAACCCTTCCTCGGAAAATTTGTGTTAGTATTTTTTGATGACATACTAATCTACAACAAATCTTGGGAAGAGCATGTACAACATGTTAACATAGTATTACAACTATTGGAAGAGAAACAACTTCATGCGAAGCCTTCCAAGTGTGCCTTTGGGGTTCAAGAAGTGGAATATTTGGGTGATATTGTATCTCATGAAGGTGTATAAGTAGACCCTAACAAAATTAAAGCTACGAGGGAATGACCAATTCTCAAATCCTTGAAGAAAGTTAGAGGGTTCTTAAGATTGTTAGGCTATTATCGCAAGTTTGTCAAGATCCATGGTCAAATAAAAACACCTCTAACAACATTATTAAAGAATGAATCATTTTCTTGGACTTAAGAAACAACCAAATCTTTTGAAAAACTTAAGGAGGATATGTGTATAACTGATGTCCCGACCAAACTTGACTTCACAAAAACATTTATTGTGGAGTGTGATGCCTCAGGCCATAGCATTGATGCATTTTTAATGCAATAAGAAAGGCCCCTTTCTTTTGAAAGCATCCAACTTAAAGGAAGAAACTTACCCAAACCCATTTATGAAAAATAAATGTTGGCCATACTACATGCATTTAATAAATGACACTCTTACCTAATAAGAGAACACTTCAAAGTAAAAAAGATCATGATAGTTTGAAGTACTTCTTGGACCAACGATTATCTTCAGAAGATCAACAAAAATGGGTGACAAATATGCTAGGTTATGACTTTGAAATTACCTACAAAAAACTAAAACATAATATTGTGGCATAAACACCTTCAAGTAAAGAAGAGGAAATAGAGGGTTCACCATGTGCTATTTCTATTCCGCAACCTAATTGGGTGGAAGAAACAAAGAGAGAATGGAAGTAAGATCAAGATGTATGCAAGATCATTCAACAACTACAAGAGGATCCTAGTGCATTAGATAAATTAGCATGGAAGAATGATTTGCTATGGTATCATGATCACCTATATTTATGTACGAATTCCCAACTCAAACATAAGGTCCTTTTAGAATTGCACACTTCTTCTATAGGAGGACATTCGAGGTTATTGAAAACTTACCATAGGATCAAGAATGATTTTTTCTTGGAAGGTATTAAAACTGATGTTCAAAATTTTGTGTCTGAATGTGTATTCTGCCAACAAAATAAGGGAGAGACAATCCAGAGGCTAGGTCTCCTACAACCATTAGCAATACCAAGTCAATGTTGGGAAGAAGTTCCAATGGATTTTATTACATGTTTACCCAAATATGAAGGAAAGATTGTCATCATGGTAGTAATGGATCAACTGACAAAGTATTCCCATATTTTTTTCTCTTTCTCATCCTTTTAAAGCAAGTACAATACCCACAACATTCATGGAAACAATTCAAAAGATACATGCAGTCCCCAAGATTATTGTAAATGATAGAGATCCAATTTTCACTGAAAATTTTTGGATTCAATTATTTTCTTGTTTGGGTACTCAATTGGCTCACAACTCATTTTACCATCCTCAATCCGATGAACAAACTGAGATTGTGAATAAATGTTTAGAATGACATCTTCGTTGCTTTGCATGTGATAAACATACACAATGGGTCAAGTGGTTTCCCTTGGTAGAATGGTGGTATAAAACATCCTTCCATACTTCATAAAAAATGTCTCCATTTTTGGCACTTTATAGATATCATTCTCCATCCACCACATCTCCCTTGAAAGGGATTGTAAAGGTTCAAGAAGTGGAGGACCACATAGGGAACCAAGAAGAGGTTCTCAAACTATTGAAGGATAACTTGGTTATGGCACAAAATAGGATAAAACAACAAACAAACCAACATCACAGTGAAAGTGAATTTGAAGTGGGGGATTGGGTATTTTTGATGCTACAACCATTTAAAAACATGCCCCTCAAGCAACAAAAGAAGGATGATAAATTAACACCCAAATATTATGGCCCCTATAAGGTGTTGCAAAGGATTGGAAGTATGGCTTACATATTGCAGTTGCCTCCATCTTTACAATACATCCAATCTTCCATGTTTCTTGCTTAAATAAGGTTATCAATGACAATATCCCATTCCAAACTATTTTACCAAATATTAATGAAGAATGAGAAATCAATCCTTGAAAACAAGGATTAAGTGACTACGAAATTGAGAAATTACTAATTACCTCGTCAAATGGAAGGACCAACTAGTGGAAGAGACGACATGGGAAGATGAATTCTTCATGTCGAAACATCCACGGTTAGTCAAGTGTTGAGCACACCACTTGTTTGAATGGGATGGGCATGTTAAGCCCTAGGAAAATCCCCATGTTGAGTATAAAACCCCTTATTAAGCCTTAGATATTGAAATATTACATTTTTAGTGTTATAATAATAGGTTGACTAGAATTCTTCATTGCACCCTTTCATTGTAATTGTACTTTTTGTCTCCTATATATATATATATATATATACCAATGAGACCTAGTTTTAGTATCATCTTATCTCATCTTGTACACTGAATATATTGTAAAAGAAGGTTTCCCCCTTGAAGTGGACTGTTATTAATTGATTTTTATCATTCTCAAGGAGTTGACACCCTTCACACCTTTTTGCAATGTTACCAAGGCATAACATTTGTATTTATGTGCTCTACAACATTGGCTTGTTTCTTCTTGAGTCATTGTCCTTGGTTTTTTTGTGCATCCCACAATATTTCCTCTTATACCTAAATTTGTGATGGTAAAATAATTTTGCATCCTTATTGGATTTACCTGTACTTAAATGTTTTCATCCTTTGTTTTTTTCCTCCATCCTTCTATTTTTTTTTTTCCTTTAAATTTAGTCACTGGCAAGGGTGATTTTGAATGCTTCACTACGATTATTACTATTGAATTGCATTTTCTCTTTGTCCTTCTAAAGAAACTAAGTGCACAACTTCTTGAAAAACATATCAGTGGACTCCGACATAACATTCAATGTTTCAATAACGTTTTAAGTGATGATGGAAGATTCTTCAAAGTGATTAATTTTAAATCTCTCTCAATTTTCTATTCGTTGATATTGAATATCTATATACTTCAACAAACTTTTCAAATGAAAACCATCCTCCGTTTTTATAGAGAAAAATGTGTTTCAAAGGTTAAATGTGTTGAATTTTATGCTTATTCAGATTTCGTTAACTTTCTTTATCATTTCACATTAGCAGAAGCATAACTGAAGCACAAACCATATACAATAGCTACAATAGATAACCAAGATCACACGAAGATAACCATGCACAAGATACACAAGAATTTATCCTGGGAAACCCTTTTGCACAAGGGAAGAAAACCCAACAACCTGTTGAGGAAAATATATGAAATGCTCTTACTCAAGCATTTTCAGATTCTGCTTGGCTAAATAAAAATTGACGGGAATACCACCCTATGTTTATAGCAAAAAAAAATAACATCCTAACTCGCAAGTATTAATTACAAGTGCTTAGGCTAGTTTTTTATCAACAAAAAACTTGCTGGAAATTCACTTTATGTAATTTTCTGAACATATCGGTTGCTGAAATAAATTTAAAGATAGAAGAAAAGTCACTAAGAACGATGATCAAGACATACGAGACATAAAACAATCCTTTATTTCATTCAAATTCTCCAAAGAGTCATTTTCCTTACAAAATATCATGCAGAAAGTTTGGAACAAAGTCAAAATTAGACATCCTTGATGGAACATACAAAAGGACCTCTGACATAAAACCAAAATTGAACTCTAAAAGATGGATCAACTTGCCACAGATTGTTTCCCACTCGACTCTGCACAATAGCCTTTGTCAGTCATGAAAATTAATTTACAAACATACAAGTCTACACATAATATCAAAGATAGATCAACACCTCTGGAAAACAAGTGTCTTAATGATGTGATTCATCCCTGAATATCGCTGTCTACAATAAGATCCTGCTATCATAAAAGAGAATTAGGCTTGTGATAAATAATGAATGAATGAAAACTAAATTATCTCAACATAAACTCAAAGAGAAAACCTTAGCATGCTTCTTCTTCTATCCTCCTCTTGTTCCTCCCTTTCCTTTTTCTTTTAACAAATTAGAATTGGTTGAAGTAGTCGAACCAACTCATTAGTTAATTTAATTAAAAGACTCAACTAACTTTAGTTAGGGGGAATAGTAATAATTATAATAAAGGTCATAATTAAATAATAACTAGTAGGTGGGACCCCTTGTGACTCTCTTTAGTTCATAACAATCATAACAATCATAACATAACCATTAGTTAAGAAAACACACCTCCTTGTTTCTCCCATCAACATATTCACTTTTGGCAATTTTAGCTCATGAAATTTGAAATTATTTCAAAAATAATACTCATATCCAAAATAAAACATGCTGTCCAAAGATCCCTGAAGTCAACTGTCATAAATCAATAGATAAAATAAAAACTCAAAAACCATATTTCCTAGTCTGCGATGAAACCGTTCCTCGATTGCTGCTGTCACCTGTTGATTTTCCTGCATTTGCCTTTGGCTGTGCAGAGCATTTAGGCCTAATATCATCGATCACGTGGGAACAATCATACCTCAAATGCATACGGGAAGACACAGATTTATCAGATCCATTAGAGGGTGAGGAAGGGGCAACATTGGATTTTCCTTTATCAAGGGCATGGTGGGCCTCAATTTTCAATCTCTTGCTAGCATGGGAGTATTGCACTGGCGAGTGGTCAGGGGCATCTTGGACAACGGGGTTAATAGGCGGAGGAGCAGGCAAGGACAAGTTGGGCTAGCCACAATGTTGGGAGACTGCCGGGTGGACAATCTCCTTCCATCCATCATTTTCAGGGACCCCGGGTTGTAATGAGACACGAGGATGTACAAGGATACCGGGGGCTTGCGGGGCTTGGAAAGGAGGCCTTTTAGGCCTAGGTTGGACTATTCCCTACCCAATCCAATTGAATAATCCGGCATGAAACAATTGGCCGAGCTCTTGTGAATCAACATCAAAATGTATGGAGAACCTGGGCCTTCTTGGGCCTCGGTTCCAATTACCTCTGCCTCTGTTTTCTTGGCCATGGCTACCTCAAATGAAAAAACTCATCCTGCATGCATGATTGATTAGAAAATAGTATTTTAAATAAACATACATGACAACTCTTAAAAATATGAAATAGATTTGGCTCGACAATGTATCAGACTCATGCAATCCAATCCATACAATTGTTTTACTGTCAATCAATGAGCAGGGGGTGAAAAAGGGTTCTGGGATATACGAGGGGTTTGTATTAAGAGAAACATGATGCAATGAGGGGGGAAAAGAACATGGTTACTTATAAGTGAAAACAACAATCAACTACAAAGAAAACCAATAAAACATCACTATAATCCACACAAGACACTGCCACTTTCAACTATTTTCACACCAAATTTCTCTTGACTGTAATCAATCTCAGAACAGGGAGTGAAAAAAAATGAAATGGGAAGGTGATGGTATGTGTAATTAGAGGAAAATGAAATCATGGAAGGGAATAAAGACGATTATTGTTCATGAAATTCATTAAGTGATCCATAAAACATTCTGCGAAAAAAGATGCATCAACCATCAATCATTATGACCAAATAACAATTTCTGTGCAATTAACTAGTTCACTGTTCATAATCAAATATCGAACACAGTGCCAACACAAGACAATATGTATTACACACAATTTGTAAGGGGTTCTGTTCCTTTCATTCACATACTTTTCATTTTATAACAATTTCCAAACAATACCCATTTCCAATCTGTAAACCATCAAAATCAACCACTGCCCATACATTACTTCAACCAAAAAATATACTCCAATTCATGTTTCCAAAATTAACAATGAAGTCACAGTATCACTTCCACCGGGCTTGTCATTTCAAATGGAATGATATTCGTTATATATATATATATATATATATATATATAGGCAGTCACCCAATAATCAAGATCAAATTGCCAAAACACGAATTGACAATTAAACAGACAAAAACCACCATTCCAACTCAAGATATGCATCGAATAATTCAATCATGCAAGTGTAACTCCATCACTGTGCAAGCCCAATCTAATGTGACTGTAAAATGCTGGGCCACCTATCCAACAAACGAGGTATCAACAACAAGCCTGTCTCAACAAATGATCGGGTTGCAACAAAACATGCTTAAAACCCTATGAGTATCCCTGAGTGTGAAAACCCCAAACCATCTATGTTATACACAACGCGCAACCAAAAAAACACCATGATACAACATTTCCGCTTAACACAACAAACACACAATCACGACAATAACTCAACCCATTGTATCGAGCCATCAATTTAATACAATATTGCTTCGATTTAGTCACACCGTAATCGAATATGCTGTGCAAACTCATACAATCGAACACACATAAGGATGCAGTGGATATGTTTTCTACAGTAATCTGATTCAACAATCATTCGACCCCAAAGAAAACCACAATTACCATGACCATTATCTCATTTAAAAAAAAAATCCATACACACAACGTGACATGCGTGAGAAACATCAAGCATTTGTAACCAATGCCAGCTAATCATCCAAATAATCGTTGGTGAAAATACCAGTGACTGTGTATCAACCAAACAATTCTCCATTGTTGTAAAAAATCAATCAACCTAACAAGCTGTGGCAACTATGCATACCCACACATCAATTCAATTGGGGCAGAGGCCCTCTCCATTAATAAAACTGAGTTATTAACATAAGTAGAGTGACTGTGTAGTTTGAAAGTGCAATTGGAAATGTAGGGTTTACCACTATTATAACATAGTTAGTGACTATATACCAACCAACATGACTGTCACACGACCAACTGGGCAAGCCTGTGTTCAAATTAGTCGACAATTATACCACCATCCAACAATAACCAAGTCATAAAGCCAATAGGCTGGGCCAATCCTCTCTATCAATCTTCAGACTGGAGGGATAAGGTTTGTCCCGTAGCCAACACAGGGAGAGCAGAGCCACTCCTGGTAATGGTGAAAACTCCGAGGCCACGATGCATACACAGGAAGAACCATGACCCATTCATGGACATGAAACCAATCGATGGTAGGGGGTTGTAACAGAGGTGAGGCTCCCATTCGGCCTGGAAACGTTATTTCACACACACAAGGTATAACCCTCGTGTTCTTCAATCAAACAACCATAGCACAGAGGTGAAGACAGGGTTGATTATGAACAGGAAAACCCATTTCGTGACCTTTGGTGGTGAAATCAACCAATTGTTATAACCCTAAATTGCACCACACATGCTTACCTGGCATCAGGCCAACTCATATCCCTTCATTGCCAAAACATCTGCTGAACAACTCTTTGGAAATCCTCTTGGGTCAAGGCCCACGCGTCCTAACCCATTACTGCACGCGTGTGTACGCTGGCTGGATCACTACAGCCTGCGTGTACCTAACAAAGCACGAAAAGAGGAAAGTTGCCGACGAAACAAAAAGCTATGGGTCAGTTAACTGAAACTCCCAGCCATGCATGGCCGAGGGTTCATCCAAAACCCTAGCTCCTTCTAGCCTATAAAAAAAGGGGTAGGGGTACCATTTGGAGGAGAAAAAAAATATAGCGAAGAAACTCTGCCCATTTACAGAATCCATTGTCCCAACCCTTTAGCTTTTCCTCATGCCAAAGGAGATTTAACGCAAAGCAGTTGGAGGACAAAAGAGGAGGAGCCCAGGATCAGGATCAAGGAGCGGTGGCCGGTCTCGACTTTGATTGTAAGTTGATTCATTTTTCAAATAATAAAAGAATACTTTTCCTGTCCCAATGCATGAGTTATCTATGGTTTGTTTAATTTATGCTTAATTTCTAATCCTCAAGTAGAGAAGTAGCATGCATGCATAGTTGTTTGTCTTGATTATAGGTCATCTTTGGAAGGAGCAACGCAAGAAAGTGGTCAAAGCGCAACGAAGGATCTACATCAAACACCAGAGACAAGGTTAGTAGTCATTCTCCATGCATGTATTGTGAAAGAGGGGTTTAAGTTTCGGGTTGTAGGTTAAAAAGTAATTTCTTTACGGTCAAAATCTGCATGCAAATCTGACCCTAGTTTGCTAGTCCGTAGGGTATTTTTCCCAACAACAGAGTTGGCGACCATACTGGGGAAGATACTCTTTAGGGTTTCTAGATTTAGTTGAGTTTTTGGGTAGTTTAAAAAGATTAGATTTTTTGTTTCTTTGCCTGTCTTTTTCTCTAAGGTCTGAGCGAGCAGGGAGCCTGGTTTTTCATACCAGTTTTCCCTGACTTCTGCTTGACGGTCGTTGTCGAAACACACAGAGGTACACACGGCCTGCAGAAGGCCTGCACGTGTGTACCCGCGCCCTAACCTCTTACAGCCCGCGCGTGAACGCTAGCTGTAGAGGTTTCAGTAGCGTGTAGGAGCTCAAAGAACTTTAAGAGCCATTCCTCCTCTTCCCTGTCAGAATTATACATTCTCAGGGGGTTTTCTGGAATCCTGTCTGAGTCTTGCTGGTTCACAGTCCTGTCTCAGTTTGTCTTTTTGTGTCTTGTTATTCCTTGCAATTATTTTTCTTTTATGTTAGAAAGAGCATTCAAGCCTTCAAGGGACCCTGGTTGTCAATACCAGAGGCCTCTTCCTGGTCTGAACTACCTGTTTTTATCTTTGTCTTAAAAGTTATACATACACGCGGCCTGTACAAGGTCAGCCCGCGTGTACACACGTCCTGTTGTAGCTCAGCACGCGTTCGCACACGTGCTGTTGTAGTGACAGTATCGTGCTTGACAAGCTACTTTTTGTTCAGGGTGGGGCAGTCATCCCCTCCTTTGATGAGAAGTATTCCTCTCAGATGTTTGAGTCTAGGGTTGAACAATCAGTAGGTTAGGTCATCTTACCCTTAGCCTGTTTTTTCTCAGTTGATAGTTGAACAAAAAATATATAAAAAAAAAAACTTTTCTTTATGATTTTTAGGCAAGCTTAAGAGTCTCTATTTTCTTTATTTCACTGTGTGTCTTTGCTCTAATTATTTGCGATCTGCGCTTTAAGCCAAAATTTGTCTTTCTTGGTTTTGTGGTTGTCGATATTTTCCCTTTTTTGCTTTATTAAGCACTTAAATAAAAAAAAAATCTTTTTACATTTTCTTCATTGTTTGAAGAGTGTGTTTCTGCATCATTATCTAGGGAGAAGTCTTTATTTCGTAAGTTTTTGCAGTGCATTTAGAGCATAAGTAGCTCGTAGTCGAGCGAAATTTCTTTATTTTTGCTGCATAAAATCTTAGAAAAATTGAAAAGAAAAAGAAATCTTTCTTTGTGAAAATTTGCTGAAAGTTTTGCATTTAGTAAAGGTCTTTTGTTTCCATCTTTTTTTCATTTATTTTTGCTTTCGTCTTTACACACCATCAGTTTCACCTTCATTCCCCTTGACGTAAAAAAATCCTTAAAAGCAACGATAATTTAAAATCTATTAGACTTTTTGTTTGTAGGGTTCACAAACTAGTTCAGGACTAGGGCCTTGGATTAGGTTGGAGAGGAAACTCTCCAAGG
>JZKD02S1977597.1:55522-65869 GCA_000966675.3 Picea glauca | reverse complement strand
GAGTCTGTGGTAGGGAGTGTAGAAGTCCAGTTTCATGGAAGTTATCCAGGACCCCCCTCTAACACAGGGGATAAACACGGGGTCGCATGTGGAAAGGTAGCGGAGATAACCCCTCCAAAGCCAGACCAAGCGTAGTGGAGAACACATATTGAGGGCTTGTTTTGGGATTCCGTTGTTTGCATTTGCCACGGGGCTTCATGGGTCTTGAATCCGTTCGAGGTCCTCAGTTGTCTTCCAGACCATTTTCTCTCGATACCCTTGACAGGTTTTAGGCTTGATACCCTGCTCATTGTGGTCTACCTGACTTTCGACTGTAACCGCCTAGTGATTGTTCGCGTGCTGGAAATCTAGTTGCCAATATTTTTAGGGACATACACAGGTGATTGCGGGGGTATACCGCAGTACCTAGGATAGACATTGGGCCACGATTTGCAGAGTATACCTGGAGGGTGCTTCCATGTTCAAGTTGCACTTGCACCGGTAAGTTTCTTTAGTGTTGGTTGTTGTAACTGTTCTTCCAACTAGTTTAAGTGTTTGCTTGTCTTATCTCTTAGGGGCTTCTTTTATAGTGTGTGTTACTGTTTGAACGTGTAGAATACCTTAGAGTGTCTTGGATATTCTCACATAGTAGAGGATCTCGAGCTCCGCCAGTCACGAAGGCTTCTGGGCCTGCCGCCAGTTATACTGGAGCCACCCCCGCCACCATTGAGGCGGAAGCTAGACCAACAAGGGTCTTTTGAAGCGACCGGGTTACAAACCATTGTGCCCGAACAACTCCCAGAGGAATCAACAACCAATCTTGGCTCGGTTGAAACCCCAACCACTGATACCTGGCCATCGGTTATTGTACCAATCCAATTTTACGAAATCCTGTCAGTGCCTCACACAGCTATGGAAACAAACGCTATTACTTCCTCTGGGAATTCTTCCATTCCCACCATAGTTGCTACCACATGAGAAGCATCTCCTAACTTGTCGTCGTCGGTCCGAGCCACCATGGTCTCGGCCGCAATTACGTCGCACAGTGGACCGATCCTGTCTATCGCGGCGGCCACAACTCCCTTCACACCTAGTGCGACAGGCCCTCCGTTTTCATACGGTATGCCTAGTTCGGGTACAAGTCCTGCACTCACTTACTCCACTTTATAGACTTTGGGTCTGGGGGTAGGGAGCTCTAACGCTCCTCTGCAAGGTCAACTTGGGGGCACTCCTGTCCCTTTTAACACTTTTCCTTACGCTGGAGGACATAGCCCTCCTTCGTCCCCTTTGCTTGGTGGTCAGCATCAGCATTCCGCCGGGCAACCTGCACACACTAGTTTATTTGGAGCTGGGAGTCAAGGAACACCTGCGCACAGTATGCTGATCCATTCATCACCATTTGTTTGGAACGGGACGTTTGGTAACAACACTTTCGCATCCACCGCTTTCCCGTCTAGGGGCACTCCCATTTTTGGA
Organism: Picea glauca; assembly: GCA_000966675.3. Classification (NCBI taxonomy): domain Eukaryota; kingdom Viridiplantae; phylum Streptophyta; class Pinopsida; order Pinales; family Pinaceae; genus Picea; species Picea glauca. Next base: position 64,414 of record JZKD02S1977597.1, on the reverse strand, counting down.
CAGTCTACTCCGACGCAGGGTACTATTTCTGCGCCGGGGGCACATATAGTGGGACCTTGGAACTCACGAAAAGGATCCGTTCCGTCCTATGGAATTCCATTTTGGGGTAATTCTTTCCAAAGTCAGTGAAACCCTGGACACACTACTATGCCTCTCCCATCAAGACCGACATGGGGTAATCCTTCCCAAAGTCCTTCAAACACGATGCATGCCCAACATCCTATGTCCTTTATGGGAAATCAGACGATGATGTCTCCACAGATGCAAAATACTTATGCTGGTCAGGGCCATGGTTTCTACCAGAATCCAGGCCAGTAGCCAAACTTTTCTTGGCAACCTGGTGCCAGTCAAACTCTAGGACCCTTTTTCCTAGGTTATCAGCAACAACCCAAACTACCGTTCCTGGCGACGTTACACTTGCCATATTTGACAAGGTTGTTAAAGGACCCTATTTGTCACGATCCACATTGGCCTCCTATGCCAACGAAGTTGCCTTCAGACATTCCAAAGTTCGAGGCCAATCCTAATGAAGATCCAGGTGATCATGTGACTACCTTCCATATTTGGTGTTCATCTAACTCATTGAAAGATGACTCTGTATAATTGCGATTGTTTCAATGCACTCTTATCGGGAGTGCTGCGAAATGGTACATCGAGCTCGATCGCTCAAGATACTCTTCTTTTGGCGAACTGGTGATGGCCTTCCTTAACCATTTCCAGTTACCTGTGAGATACGACGCTGGCATAGAACTACTCGCCAATTTCGAACAGACAACCGCAGATCATATCTCGGATCATATCCGAGAGTGGAGATGCCAGAAGAGTCTAATCAAAGTACCAGTCCCACCAGCATTCCTGCTTGAGTGGTTCCTTAAGTCTTTGGTCCCACAATTATCCAAAGATGTCGCGACTTCCAGAGTTTTCTCCGAAGAAGATGCCATCATGAGGGCTCAACAGTTTGAGCTTATCTATTCTCAGTCTGGTTTATTGTAAAACATCCTGCCGGATGCACCACGATCGATACTGGGTAAAACTAGACAGAGAGCTGGACCACATGCCGATGGTATTGTTGGTTCAGTGCAAACCAAGCCCGCTGAGCAATTGAAAAAACAATTGCAACAATTATCTATACAACACTCAATGGCCAACTAGACTACTGCTTTGGCTGCTCCTCCTACCCAAATGTTGGAAGTACACTCCGTGCAGTTGACTAACCCAAAGGCCACCCAACAGCCTGAAGGGAAGAAAAAACAACAAAAGAAGGGTAAGGGGGATAAAAAACCCACTGATAATGTTGGCAAGGACACCATATAAAAACAGAAGGCGAGGTATCCGTGCAACTTGTGTGAGGAAGACCACCCGACCCATCTTTGTCCTCGACTTGTAGAGGCCCAAAAGTTTGTCACACAACAACAACAAGTAGTGTTGACTAATCCCTTTCAACATGGGCAAAATTTAACTCAAGCCTCTACAAGTGCCGAAGGGGGCAGCCAAGAAACCTGCCCTCCTCCAAATAATCCCTCATCTGTGAACGTATATATGGTTAGGGGTGATGCTTTCATAACGACTAGAGCGCACGACTATAGTAAACCAAGCGCTTCTGAGAAGGGTAAAGCAACTGAGCTCCCATCTCTTCCATTACAGATCGAGAATATGTTGGGATAAATAATGACATGCATTCCAAAGGGTGCATTTAAGAAAGCTTCTCACGACCCAAACGCAAGGGTCACCCAGAATTACTCTGTGGTGGAGGATTTATCACAAACCCCTTGTGCGATGTCTTCTTTGGAGGTCCTCCAAAGATGCCCTACTCAGAGGAAAGCCTTGTTAACTGCTTTAGGCTCTACTGAGACTTGTAACCTGGGTACCATCATGTTAGATACAATCGACTTAAACCCTCGTCTGCCTTACCACGTTGCGTTTCAGATAGTAGTGGCTCATCCCACAAAAACTTTTACACGAAATATCTTCCGCACGGTGGTCAACGAGGGTGCCTCAACATGTGTTATGTCGTTATCATGTTGGAAGGCCATTGGCCAACCCGCTTTGTCTTCGTCACCTACTCTCCTCACTGCTTTCGACGGTCGTTCTTTCCGACCACATGGCATCGTTCCTTCTTTCCCTGTGCAGTTAGGAGGGAAGACTGTGTGTGTCGAAGTAGAGGTAGTCGATGCTCCCCTTGACTATAATCTCTTTTTAGGATGGAGTTGGACTTATTCTATGCAAGCTGTGGTTGCTACAGTTTTCCGAGTCTTGTTTTTTCCACACGAGGGTCGGATAGTGACCATCGATCAATTGTCCTTCTCTAGACCTGACCCAGCTTTGGGGGCATCCACGGTTCCCATGATTGATAATCCTCAGCCAGGTGTTGTTAACGTAGGAGTTGGTTTGTTCCCATCCTTGATGGGTACCTTCGATTACCCACCTCCTCACGACGATGTCAAGTTTATATCGAATCACCATAAGGTTGAGATTTTTCAAGTTTCATCGTTCCGCACGACTTACTTTGAGGATCCTTGGATTCTTCCTTCCCCATCAGCCATGATGGATGAGACAGGGCACTCCGACATGTACATGCCCTTGTCAGCCTCTGAAGTAGCGTACTCTTTAGTCCAACAAGCTTCAGCTAACCCTGATCCAACTCCCGCACAAGAGTTGGATCCACTTCTAGAGCCTATTTGGGCTCAGGGTTCTCTTGCTACCATTGGTTTGTTAGACTTAGTCTTACCTTTGGACGAAGCAGTAATCGAAGAAATGACCAGTCCGGACAAACCTTGGGAAGATCTTCATCACATATCATATTTCCTCCTAGAGTTAAGCCGAATCGAGGCAGGAGAATTCACTATTACCATGACGGGAGATTAGCCATGTCCTATTAATCTCTTAGCTACACAGGAAATTTATGTTAGGGGAATATGGCGACTATCTCTGAAACTATACCTATCAATATCTCCCGAAACCTTGGTGTCATGGAGAATGTCTTCGTCGGAGCGGATTGCTCCCCTGAAGAGATTCAGATTTACACGGATCTTTTCAAAGATTTCCGCGACGTTTTTGCCTGGTATTATGAGGAAATGCCAAGTATCGATCCGAAAATAGTTGAACATGAAATCACAACGTATCCTGATGCCAAGCCTATTCGACAAAAACTTCATCCAGTCAATCCTAAGAAAGCAACAGCCATCAAGATTGAGGTTGAGAAATTGCTCAAGGCAGGTTTCATTTATCCTATTCATTTGACTCAATGGGTGTGAAACCCCGTGCCGATCAATAAAAAACAAGGCGCGATTCGTGTATGTACCGATTTCCATGATTTGAACAAGGCATGTCCAAAATATAATTTTCCAACCCCATTCATTAACCGGATTATTGATGAATGTGCCGGTTGTGAAGCCTTTTCGTTCATGGATGGTTTTTCGGGATATAATCAAATCCAAATCAAACCTGAAGACCAACACAAAATGACATTCATTTGTTCGTGGGGTACATTCGCCTATTGTAAGATGCCTTTTGGCCTTAAAAATGATGGAGCCACCTTCCAGCGGGCCATGTCTTTTGCGTTTCACGACCTCAAACATATAGTCGAGGCCTGTCTAGATGATTTAGCATCACGCTCTCGCAAGCGAAATGATCATCCTACATACCTCAGACTAATCTTCGAACGCTGTCGCTACTTCAGGATTCGCTTGAATCCCAACAGGTGCATCTTTTGCGTAACGTCAGGACGTTTTTTAGGTTTCATCGTATCAACAACAGGGATCATGGTTGATCCTCTTAAGGTGGAGGCAATAATCCAGTTGCCCCCCCCATGCACAATCTTACAACTTCAAAGTCTTCAAGGCAAGGCGAACTTCTTACGACGCTTCATCGCCAACTATGCCAAAATCACCAAGGGCTTTATGCGTTTACTGAGGAAAGATGTTCCCTTTTTCTGGGACGAAGCCGCTTAACGCTCTTTCGACGCATTAAAACACGCCCTCACAACCGCACCTCTGCTACGGCCACCTAATTATAACAAAGATTTCTTATTATATTTGGATGCCGCAGAGTCAACTATAGGCATGGTTTTAGTCCAGGAAGATGATTCATTTTCATAATACGTGATCTATTACCTGAGCCGAGGCCTTGTAGGACTGGAACTCAACTATTCTCATATTGAAAAACTTGTGTTGGCATAAGTTCATGCTGTTCAACGGTTCCGTCACTATGTTCTGTTTCGCAAGACCACCGTCATTGCTGTCGTAAATCCATTCCAATACATGTTGACACGACGAGTTATAGGCGGAAAAATCGGTAGATGGATTGTCATCCTCCAAGAATTTGACTTAGACTTCATTTCAACAAATTCCAAGAAGTCATTGGTCTTCACAGAGATTATTTCAGAACTTCCGGTTGAGTTAGGTGACGTTGTGCCTGAGGACTCGCCTATCCGGGGGGATATGTTTTTGATTGAATCTTCAGACCCCTGGTACAGAGATATACTTATCTATCTCCAGACTTTGAAGTGCCCCACCTCTGCTTCTCGTGACGAGCGTCGGAAGATACACCATCAGGCTAAGAATTATCTCATACTCAATGATACGTTGTATTGGAGTTGTGTAGACTGCATCTTGCGTTGATGTCTCACTCATGAGGAGGCCGTCATCATGATTAATGATTGTCATACTGGAGCTTGTGGCAGTCATTTATCTAGGTTGGCAACAACCCAAAAGATTCTACGAGCAGGTTACTTCTCGACGACACTTATCAAAGATTGTATCGAATCGATCAAGAAGTACCATTCGTGCCAAGTCTTCTCTCGGAAGATGAGGACACATCCTTCTCCCATGTTTCTTGTCATCACAGTTGGTACCTTCACTAAGTGGAGGATTGATTACACTACATGCAACCCCTCATCAGCAAGGGGGCACCGCTATATCATCATAGCTGTCGACTACTTCCCTAAGTGGGTCAAAGCTATGCCAACGTTTAAAGATGATGGAGAGACTGCAACTCTCTTTTTATTCAACCAGATTATAGCACGGTTTGTCCTGAGAGAGATTGTCACTGATCATGGAAGTCACTTTCAGAACCAAATGATGACCGAATTAACATCAAATCTTGGGTTACAGCAGGAACATTCATCACCTTACTACTCCCAAGCCAATGGGAAGGTGGAAGTTGTAAACAAAACTCTTAAGACTATTCTACAACGAACTATCAACTCAGCCAAGTCAAATTGGCATTTGATGTTATACTCGGAATTATGGGCTTACCGAACATCTATTAAGACTACAACTGGTTTCTCACCTTTCCAACTTGTTTACGGGCTGGAGGCAGTCTTGCCCATCGAATGTCAAATCCCATCTCTGAAATTGGCAGTACAGTTATTGCCAGACACTTCTCCACTTGAAGAATGGTTAGTACACCTTGAGCAGCTTGATGAGTAGCGTCACGATGCGGCCCTGGCCAACGAGGCTCATAAACATAAGGTCAAGTGTCAATATGATAGGTCCATTTGTCCTCATATTTTTTCTGAGGGCGACCTTGTCCTGGTTTATGACCAAGACAAGGACCCCCTGGGGGCAGGAAAGTTTAAACCCATGTGGTTCAGACCCTTCATTATAAAGGAGGTATTAAAAAATGGCACTTATCGTTTGGTTGATTTTGAAGGGAATGCATTGGCAGAGCCTAGAAATGGGCTCTACCTCAAGAAGTATTACTCATAGATAGGTCACTGTGGGTAACTTTTTGTAACATATGTATAGTCTTTGTACTATTAATTTTTTATATTTCTTTTAAAAAGTGGTATGGACGTGTCATTGATGTTATCTTCCATCAATATGGCAGATGTCAAGTGAGTCCGAGGTGTTCATTGGGTATGCGGACGGTGCTAGTCGACACACGCGGAGGCTTGCCTCCGTAGCTTGGGTAATCTTTACACCACAAGTTTAGTTGTTATCTTTTATAGGTATATGCTTAGGTGACACCACAAATAATGTCGCCGAGTATAGTGCAGTTATTGAGTTGCTTCGTGATGCCTTGTCATTGGGTATCTCTCATCTCTGGGTCTATCTCGACGCTCAACTGGTTGTGTCGCAGCTAAACAAAATATACCGGGTTCATGATCCAACTTTACACCGACGATTCCTTAGGGTACATCTCTTAGAATGAAACTTTGATTATATTACGTATTTTCATGTTCCAAGGAGATTAAACCAAATCACAGATACTCTAGCTAATCAAATTTTAGATTGGCATCTTGCCCACACATAAAAAGAACATGGACATAAATATGTAAATATATCTTTGCACATAGAATCCATAAGACACAAAAAGATAAAAAAAAAAACCATATATAAACATCATAAAATACTCAGAGTACATAGATGGACGCAAGCGACTCAAAAATGGGAACAATAACGAGTCACCGGGCTTATGCCCTCAAAAAATATATACAACAAGGTGCTCGTGGCACATAAAAAAGTATAAAGTCTGTTCAGGGCCTATGGGCCCTGTTATAATCATCTACAGCACGGGCTAAACGCCTAAACAATCGGACCCATGTCCGAAGTGCCCCCACAACATGAGGCTGCATGGATGGCAGCAGGTCCTCTATCTCTACCATCGGGACTGTGCGAGTGAAGGCAGTGAAGTTCCCCTCAATTCGGCTAAGGACCCTCTTGGCCTCTCCTACTGGGAGGTTCCCTGCTACTGCTGCTCCCCCAGCGGCGACAGCTGCGGCTTCTGGCCGTGGGTGATGCTTGTTCCGTGCATAATCGACAAGTCGCACGGGTCCCACATCTTCATGCAACAAACGTTTACCTGTCAAATACTCTGACATACAAAAAATGATATATATATATATATCAAAAAAAGACATAAAAATTACATATGCAAACAAAAAAAAAAACATACAAAGGTGGAGATTTACCCATCTCCCCTCGCTCTTCGCTAGGAGGCACAGGTATCTCTGGATCTCAAGAGAAGTCTATCCCCGCATATGGGTAGTCCTTGATAGTAGGAATATGTCACGACAACCAAGCAAAAAAGTCATCGTCGAAGGCCTCAACGGTCCTTCCACCACCCTGTCGCGACAGTAACACTGCCCATCTACACACTACAGGGAAAGAGGCCATATGTCCTCATACTACAACCCGAGGACTGAAGCATGAAACTCTCTCGAAAAAGAACGAACATAAGATAGTCCCAAACCCGAAGTTCCTCTGTGTGTGCTGTCGACAATCTGTCAATTACCTCTTCATACACTCTAGCAATGTGGTACTCCAATAAAAAATTTGTGCATTCATGCACTGGATAGCACAATTCATCTGTGCGCGCGAAGCCTGATGCACGACTGCTGAGCCGGTAATCTGCCCAATAAGTAACAAGATAGTTTGTAGGGATAAGTTGGTAATCTTGCTAATGGGTACCTAGGAACCTGTGCGTTCGGTCCCAGCTTCACAATACTCATCTATCAATTCCAAGATCTTGCTCGGCCCCGCAGGAAAAGTCTGGAAGTTGACTGGTTCCCCTCTCCTTGAGAGGCTAGTCAGAAAGTAAATGTCCTTGGTGGTGGGCACAAATGATTTCCCCTCTAGCATAAAGGCCTCTGCATCAGGATGCCAGTAATCAATCAAGGCGTTCAGTAGCCTTGGTTGCGTGCACATAAACGAACATAAAAAGAATTTGAGCAAACCGCATTGCATTAACATGACCACAACATTCGGATCTACAACAACCAATTCACTGATTGCCTCGTGCTCCCTTTCCCTCCACTGGATTACATCCTGCCAACACAACAAGGTAAAGGAGGGTCAATACTTCTTTTCATTTGATTTTTCATCAATAGGGGAGGGTACACGTGGTCTGTCGAGGTGACATTCGCGTGTACATGCGTGCAGGCTTTACTCTGCACGCGTGTACACGTGGGCTATCTCTGGACATCCCACGTGTACCTAGGGCCAACATTTTTAAGGTCGACGCCCACCCAAAAAATAACTTAAATGACGAAAATGAAGTATTGATTAGATAGATAAGGGATTTTGTACTTACTTGGTCCAAGCAGAAGTCTGTTTCGTCCACTGTAGCTCCCGAAATCACAATCTTTGGCAAAGGGGGTCTTTTGGCTCCAGAGTCAATTTCCAAATCAACAATGGTGATAATGAGCTTCCAGCTTCTATTTATAGACTTTTTGGCCCCCCTTATCAATTTCTTTATACCAAAAACCATTTAGAGTGATCTAGGAGTTATATGGGAGGGATTTGATCAGGTATTGGGACAATTTTTTTTTGAGTTTTGAAAAACGATTGATGGTCCATAATTTAAAAAAAATAAAAAAATAAAATAAAAATAAATCAACTTGAGCATATAGGTTAGGATACCACCCCAACTTTTTCATCTCGTTGCCTTTTTCTTATGCTATAGGATCGATCCCATCCGGTTGTGACATAGAACCATCATATCTGCTCTAGAAGTGTCGCAACTTGGTGGTAGAGCTTACCAAGAACATGGATGCCCTAGGTAGGTCCTGGTTGCATTATGGTGTCCATGCCGTTTCGAAAACCACTGTAGGCTCGGGAGTCCGTATAGTGTTTCTTGAATATGAGTTTGAGCCTCATTTGAATGAGTCTTTTTCACTCTTTGTCTTACCCTCAGGACTCCCAAAATATAACGGGTCTCCTTTTAAGCCCTTTTCAGACCCTCTAAACATGAAAAGATTGCCGAGCGATATTGTGATCTTTGACGCTCGTTAAACTGAAATTTGAAGTCACGTCTGTCCTGCGGTAGTTTACTCATTTTTCGGTCCAGACGGTCAACTATACGAACAAAGGTATACTCTATCGAATTCCCATTCTTTAGAAGAGTATTCTCAGGTATACTTTTATTCCTTTTTCGGGCCCGAGGGACTAA
>JZKD02S1977597.1:5679-33785 GCA_000966675.3 Picea glauca | reverse complement strand
CTGTCTAGCTGTTTCCTCTTAATGTGCTGGCTCGCTTGATGAGTGAGCGATGCTCTTGCATCAAACCACAATGCATTAATTCATCAATACATGCCAACGAGTTCCTCATTAACACCATTAATCAACCCATGTATAGAAACCATCACCCATTAAAACCAACAACGTGGGGATATCACCGTTTATGCCATAACATAATTCCCCCAGGTTTCATATAATTCAACAATTCACATAACCATTAGCACTATTACCTTGCCAAATGCGCCACCAACATTTCATACCATATGCATATTAACAATATAACTCAATCACAGTGGCATAACCATTTACTTGCTAGCTAGGATTTAACAATAATCGTTAAGTCTTTCAAGCATGTAATATAATATATGTGATAGCTTTAAATTCTCTCCCCTGCAATTGTTTCTCATTTCCTTCCAATTGTTCGCATGTAGTATAGTAAAATTGCAGAATTAGATCCCTTTTCCTTGCATTTGTTATAGTATTTTTACCTTTCTCAAAACCGCCCTTCATGTAATTTCACTAATATGTTTGTTGTCCAGGTGCAATAAGAACTAATAACAATGCTATTAATGAATAACATAGGCCGAAATAACATAAGGAACCAACATTTCATAATCTCAAACCATAACCAATAAAAAAATATCTCATCAACCATGTAAGCCCTGTCGCACATCACCACAACATCAAAAAAATGAACAGATCTGATCTTCAATAGTTCATGGGGGTCCCACCTACTAGTATTATTTAGATTTTGTAATAATAGGCTTTAACAACACTTTGTGGGAAACACTTTTTTGAAAATTTTAATCGTCAACACAACCTTTCACTATAGTATTTGTAGAAAAGAAGATACAAGAGCAGAAATAAGAATGGCACTACAGTCCAAAGATAGCACACTATTCCAATAGAGAGAAATACACAAGAGGTAATAATATCCAAAGTGATGTCTACAAATGGGAGATATCTCTCCTATATATACAAGTCCAACGTGTGAACTGTCAAATCCAAGTGGTGCCTCTCATCAGGGCCGACTTGACCATTTAGGTCTTCTGCACAAGGCATGGGCCTTCTTCCTTCTCTTGACGTCATAGTGAAAGTCTCCTCCATCATGTCACCCATGGCTACAACCAATGTGGATCTTATCATCTCGTCTAGGGTCTACAACCCACTAGAGTACACTAGGGATACAACCACATAGTGTGTTGTTGAGGGGTCCTAAATACCTTTAAGCCAACAACAGGAAACAAACTTGCCACTGAGGCCCAATTAGACTCTACAATGTTTAATAATGGAATGGTTCTCTAGATCTTGCGATCTGACCAATTAATCGATGGAATTTACATAGTGATTTACATGATATCTTCTTGTGAAAACTCTTCCTTCAGTTTGAACGTTCTCTTTTTGTATTTTCTCTTATTAGATGGGTCTGATAAAAAGATAGGTGTTGGTATAAACCAACTGGGTAAAAAAAAGGGGGAAAACTTAACTATTGAAGAAGGCTGAGCTCAGGATAACCCTCGTGCTCAAGCATGCATACAACGATTTTCACACCTACAACAAGCCTAGTACTAATACATGAACTTGCTGGTATTTCAATTATTGTCCGAGATACAATTATCGAAAGAAAACATACATGCAATCAAATGATGGCAAGAAAAATAGTTTCCTTAGCTCTAATCACTACTCACACATTAAGACAATGATTTCCTTTCCATCATTAGGGACAATAATTATAAAAAATATTGAATCAACTAACTTATCAATAGATTCAGAAACTCTTACTCATTACATCATCCATTTATGAGATAAATTTGAAAGTAATTCCTCCTTAGATCCAATCACACACGTCTTTGATGAAAAACATAAGTTTGTCTCTGGTCCTAAACAAGACTTCTCAATTAAGGTAGTTCCAAAATAGTTATTTACAATTCCAAAAATGGGGTTCTTTGCCACAACCATTGACCTTTTCAAAAATGTCGATCCTCTTATTTATAAAACACTATTAACTAAAAATAACTATCAAAATTGAAAGCTAAGTAAAAAGAAACATCGCCACATGGCACTTCCATCTCTCTGTCTTCTATGAGTCATCAAATGGTTTTACTTAAGTGAATGAATCTTCTCATACTATTACCATTTGACGAAGATTTCCTCACATGTGTTGGCATACGAGAATCTGTGTTGGTCCATCTGGGCCAAAAGGATCTCCTTTATTTCTACTGCCCGTGCCTAATACTTGACTACTTTAACACTTAACTACTATAATACTTTCCAAGCCTTGATTGAGTGTTCCATGAACTACTGTACTTGACCCGACACCATGTTTTCCACCTTTTCTATCTCTGCAGTCCACGACGAGTCTTGTTCTGCATGTTGTTTGACTATGTCATGCAAGTCGACAAAGTCCTTTGGTGAGACAAATTCTAGGAGATCTATGTCTCTCATCCCTTGATTGATCTTGATCCAACTTCTTTCGCAATCGACCCATTTCTCTTGAATATCCCGTTGAGGTTCTTGGGCCATCTTCACCTAGTATTCGACTGACTTCCTTATACGATCGATGATGCTGTCCCTTAGCACTCAAATGCTGTGCTCTTCTGTGTCTCGACCCTTTTGAACCGTGTTGATGTAATCAATTATTTCCACCTCTTAGTGGGACTTCTCATACCATCTTTCCATGTCTTTGGATGTCGCTGGTGCCATAAGGGTGTCTTCTTGGAAGTCGGTTATCCCTGTAGTGAAAAGGTACCACTGACTCGTGAATTTTCCATAGGCGTCTTGGAACTCACTTCTTAAAAACACCGTGGCTTGCATGGAGTATTGATAGTATTTCACCAAGTGGTGCAAATGATCCAACTCCTTTAGCGCAATGACTAACTCCTCTTCATCTTTCCTTGCTCTATCCAGAGAGGCATCTGTGATCGCCATCCCTACACCGATAAGCTCAGGCATTTTGGCATGCTTCGTGCTGATCAATTTCTCCTTTGTGGTAATGAGGATCAAAATGTCAAATGTAAGCCTCCTCTTCTTAGTGGTTCTCTTCATGATGACTTTCCTTTTTCGGTCGTAGGCGATTGCTTGTATATCGGCGACCTCATCAAAAGGTTTGAGGATTTGTTGTTCTCCCAAAGTTAGAGTATTTCCCAGACACCCGACTATGTGTATCTGTTTAAGGATGGGTTCCTGAACCTCTTCTATGTGTTCCAATGGCTTGGACTCTGGTCGTTTCTCATTCCCTGAAAAGGTACTGGCCAAAATTGAGGAACCAGTGGCAGGTTCGGTACTTACTTGATAATCGACTGTTGTAATGCCAATTTCCTATTGCGAAATTTATCCTTTTTGTTCGCCTGATCCTAGCTCATCCCTCGAGATGTCCATTGGATTTCTTGGTATGTCGAGTGGATCAACATCCAAGGCACTTTCCACCTAATGCTCGCTCTGTGGGTGGCTCTAAATTGAAGCATCGAGACCCGAGGTGGATGATTTATCAGGTTCTTTCTCCTTTGTAATTTTCACTAGAGTGAATACAGACACCTCTGAACCCTCCTCCTCATCATAGATGGTTATTAAATCGAACAGGGGATTTGGTATACTTTTTCTCTCTGATGTCCTCACTATCTCGGTCCAGGCCAAAACGTCCCCTAGTGATCCAACCTATGGTGGTGGAGCTTCAGGGTTATCTAACCCGGTGGTTTCTTCAATCTGTATTAGCTTTGGGCCACTCGGTTCTCCTCGGCTTTCAACTGGGTCATAAGCGGGGACCCTTGCCATCTCTATCAGGTCAAGATAATTTTTCAATTGATCAATGATTCTCTATGCCCCTTCTATCAAGAGCAATCCCCTTCTTTGTGCCTCTGTTGTTTCCGATGCTCTGATTTCTTCCCTGGATCTAAGGGCCTCTTGAGATGATTTATCTATCGTTTCCACCCATTCATCAATTGTCATGGCCGTAAACCTAGTCATATTTGGGTTGGCCATCCTTTGCACCACATCATCCCAATCCTGGGCACACTCTTTGAAAATTTCATCCTCAAACTTATGATGAGCATACAACCAACATGATGATACTTGTGAAGCATGTTGGGGGACCAGGCCTTTAGGGTCATGCTTGTGGAATCATCCTGTCTGGAATCTGAATTCTAGTTGGTTAAGCCCCTCTTGTTTGGCTTGAGAAGTATCCTTGACTGGATAGAACCCTATATGAAAACCGTAGGGTATGAAAACCCATTTCTTGTCTTTGACCAATGTGGCGTTATAGCCCTGCGGGATGGTCTGATAACAGATTTCTCCCACAACGAGCCAGTCTGGGATATGATCTGGTAGGAGATGTGGTGCTTCGGTGGCCCCGAACACCCTGATGTAGGTTGAGCGTTCGTCCAAGTACCAATGGCCTACCTTGGATATTAATTTCTTGGCTACCATAGATAGTGTTGGGAATTCCTTCCTAAAAATAATAAAATGAATGCGGGCGATGAATTCATTACCGATGAATGTGTAAGATTTCTTGTACATGTTCTCCCATAGTATGCTTAAGTAGATGTGGATTGGAAGCTCTGCAACATGCCAACTTAGATTCGTGCCAGTGAAGACTTTGCTTGCGCACATGACATCGAGCATGTACTAGGCCATGTAGAAATTGGGTGCCTCCCCTTCCTTCATTGTCTAAGACAACTGTATACATATGCTTAATAGTTTTGAGATTATCACTCCCTAGTTGAATATGCTCCTGACGATCACAACTGTGTACGCCAAAGGCATGCATTCTTCCAAAAACTTGGAGCAGTCCTTTTCTCCATATAACCAACAGATGAGAGCCATCAAATAGATGTATGGCTCCCTCAGATTAATCATTCCATACCAACCATTGATCTAGTTAGTGAAATTTTTGTCCTCCTTCCACCATGAGGCCATCAACTGAATGATGTCATGGAACTCATAGAAGTTCACCACAAAGTCTGTGTTGAGCTGCTCCTCTGGGTCCTTGAGCTTATAGTGTTTCTAGACTTCTATAGGGAGGAGAAATCTGACACATCTGCCATTCTGATCATTGATCAAGAATTTCTACCCATCCGTGTGGTCAATGATCCATTTTAGAACCTCTATGCAGGGGAAAACCAAGGTTTTGCTTGCCATCATGTGTAAATATGACCGTCGAATGTTCGGGAACACCTGGTCATCGAGTGCCCTTACGTCCAGGTCGCTATGTGGTATATATTATGGGTATTCTTCTCGCCTAATCGTATTAAAGAGATCCCCCCATTATGGGAGCATTAATTTGGACCCAGTGCTTGCTTCAGTATCACCAAAAGCCGAAAGCTAGGAAAAAGATTTCTTTGTCGATGTTTTGATGGTAGGCTCCGCACTGGGAGTGTACTCCAACTACCTTGCGGTACCCAGAGAAGAACCTTCTCTTGTTTCATCTTCCTTTACCTTGGGCACCCTCAACGAGCATCTGGTGGTTGGCTTTCTCGATGACATTTTCTCTGCAACTAAAGCAAAGTTTAGAAACTGTGTAAGAAACCAGATGTATATATAAGTTACAGTTACCGAATTGACAAAATTGAACACATACCTCTATATCTTGTTAAACCTGGTTTTGATAATTAGAGGGTCATTACAGTCTTGAGACGCTTGCTTTTCTCCTTCGGATGATCTGGATTTCAACTTGTGTGCAGGATTAATTGGTTCAAAAAAACCATTCTATAGATTTAAACAGGAATGAACTTACCTTGTCACATCAACCTTTCAATTCGGGTTATGAGTGTAATTTCATTAAATCTTCCGCCAGATCTTCAAAGATGTTTTAAACTTAAATTCATTGTGGGTTGATGGCATGGGCACATGTGGTAATGTGGTCTATCGAAAATTTCAAATTGTTGTTGTCTAACCAATGCACGCAGTAGAAAAAAATGCGGGATCAAGCATTAACTGGTCTATTAAATGTCCAAATCCGATCATATCTTATGCCACAAACATCCCATCATTCCTCTCTTTCAATTGGTGGATCAAGGATCAAGATTGTGCTTTGAACATTTTTGTTGATATCCTCTTACAAAATCTCCGACGTCGATCGATCTTTCCATACAGAGCTGACGTGAAAAAGCTGACTAGGAGACATGACTAGGATCCAGGGAACCAAAAAATATGACTCGGGATAAAAACTAGACTGTATGACCCCCTTACATGGCAGAGACATGTGGAATTCGAGACCACTGACTTCATTCACTCTTGTTAATCGGAGTCAGGACTTTCTTTAATCCATACATTCTAAAACCAAATCCTAATTTTCTGACGCCGAAAAGTGTCAAAGATCGACGATCGACGATAAACTTGCCCAATTTCTCTCTGATCGGTTCCCTCGAAAAAGTCCCGATGCCGAAAATTCATCGGGGATCAACAATCGACGATAATTTTATTGCGGTCAAAACGATTGTTGTAACCTTTTTGGATTTCCCTGATGCCAATAAAGCACATCGGGCATCGTCTATCGACGATTTCTTTATGTCCTTTGTTAACATATGCATTTCTCGTATTTTTCTGATGCCGAAGGGGATCGACTATCGCTCGAACCTTTATGTGAATAACTTACGCAAGACAAAACCACCTTCTACTGATGCCGATGAGGATCGACGCTCGACGAATGTTGTTTTTGTGTGGTTCCTTTACTTACTTGAATTCTTTTCGACGCTGAACCTGAGAACGTTAGGTGCAGTGTTTAGCTGCCAATTCTGAATTCAGGTGTTAAGGTCTTTTAGAAATGAGGTTCCACAAGTTCAAACAAACCTGACTAGGTGATGAGAGATATGAAAAAAAAAACAATGATAAACCATTTCCCAAAATGAAATCGAGTCAGATAGTGAAGAAAACAAGTGGTACCCAAAAAGTGACAAAATTTGATAAGGATTTTAGGGTGTGTTGAGTGTTCAACAAATGGTGACTTACTGGGTGAAACAAGAATTTCTGTTCCTTCCCCGAGCTTAGCTGCTGCAGAAGCTAGTTAAGAACTTAACTGGTTTTTTATCAGAGCCTCTTCTATCCTTGCATTTGAAATTCCACCGGTTCATGAATCTGGGCCTACCTGTGGGGTTTCAACCTTTATGCCACCTTCGTTCCCTTTAACCATGACCCATGTCCTTTTTTGACAAGAATCGAAGAAAGCATTCACTGGAACTAGGCCTTTTAGTCATCATCATTCACTTGCTACAGTGTTTCTCTGCTGCCAACGAGCATCCATAGCCCAGGTGGAGTCAACCCGACGTCATAGACATTGCTTTTCTGCTAGCAAGAGTCCATATCCATGACAAAGTTATCTGCATACCCTCTCCTACTTTACACTCATTTGATATAATTGATTTTATTTCAGCAAAATGCCCTGAGCGAGTGGGAGAGGAGGACGTTTGTTATTTGAAAAATGAGATGGTTAAGGTGGAATTTTGTTAGCTCTGTCTTGAGGTACATGTGGTCCTTTCCATATTACCATCTTTCCCTTCAATTTTTACCAGACTACCAAGCAACACTTCATCACTTGCCAAGATTGTTTATTTGCAAAGGTTAGATACATAACTCTCCCAGTGCTTCTTGTGTTCTATGTAAGCATGAGTCATGAACATAATTCACTATATCGCATGAATTAAGGTCATCCAATTTCTTGTGGAACAAAATATTCAAAGCGCAAAAAAAACTGTAATAGGAAAACTAAAATGAAGGACTCCGCAATCAACCTACCTAAAAACAAAATATCCTGAAAACACACACCTTTTTTTTAATAACAAAAATATTGTTTTAGGGCTTGGCCATTCACCGAGAGGGCGTCATGTTCCCCCTTTAGATTTTGCAACTGATACGTTCCTACCCCAAGTTTCTTGGCTACCTAAAAAGGTCCAAGCCATAGATTCTGAAACTTCAAATGTTTTCCCTTCAACTCATTTGCTCTATCCCATTTCAGGACTAAGTCTCCTACTTCAAAATTCTTCTCTTTGGCCTTATTCTTGTCAAACCACCTTTTAACTATCCGCTGATGAGTAATGAAATTTGATTTTTCTTTTTCCCTTTCTTCTTCCAGCATGAGGAGGGTATCAATTATTTGTTGAATAACTGATGAGGATTGTTCTCTAGAATCCCGAGCAAGCTGAAGAGATGGAAGATATAGCTCGTTTGGGAGAATGGCTTCTTGTCCGTATAACAAAAAGTATGAGGAATTCCCTATAGCTTCCTTGGGTGTTACCCTATAGGCCCATAAGGTGTTATGAAGTGAACTATGCCAATTCCTCTGATTTTTTGCAACTGTTTTCTTTAATATCCTCACTAGGTTCTTATTGGTTGATTCTGCCACTCCATTTCCCTGTGGATAGTAGTTTGCAGAGTATCTGATTATGATTCCTTTGTCTACAGTGAAATCTGTTAATAAGGTGGAAGAAAAATAAGCGACATTATAAAAAACAAGAACAGAAGGCATACTGAACCTTGTGATCAATTGTTGTTCTATGAATTGGATTACCACCTTTTCGTTTACATGAGTCAAAGGGACAACCTCTTCCCATTTCGTGAAATAGTCCATGGAAGTCAGTATGTATCTATGTTGTTTTGAAGAACTCAGTGTAATTTATCCTATGATGTCTAACCCCCATTGCTTGAATGGTCTAGAGACGACCACAGGTTGGAGTGGGACAAATGCTCTTTTTTCCCTCCCCATGCTCATTTGAAAAGTTTTACATTTTCTAGCATGTGTGTGAGCATATTTAAACAGATTAGGACAATAATATCCGACTCTCAGTATCTTGTGAGCGGTGGTATTCCCTGCAAATTGTCCACCTGCAGGACCATCATGGAGCTCCTTTAGAACCTTGTCTGCATCTTGACGTTCGAGACATCTTAGAAGTACCCAATCATAATTAACACGAAAGAGGACCGAATTGATGAGACGATATTGTGCCGATTTTAGTCCGAGGGATCTCCTTTCCTTAGGGGTTAGGTTTTCAGGGCAAGTCCCATGATGCAGGAGATAAGTTAGTTTCCCATACCAAGAATCCTGCCATGGGGGAATATATAAAGCTTTACTACACCATAATGTCAATTCATTCTCCCATCCGAGGTCTTCATTTACTAGGTCCTGGGCTTTAGCGGACAGTTTACACAATCCTTGTCCTTTAATTAGTTTTGCAGGTTTTATATCTAGGTCAAATTCTTGGACCACTGTCATCCAATTTCCTCTTCTTTTCCCCATTTTGTGTTGAGTGAATAGGGATCAAACTGTTGGATGATGCACGAGAACCTTGGTGTGGTTTTTTAGGATTGAAGATCTGAAATGTTTCACTGCCTTGTACACTGCATAAGCCTATTTGTCTATGTAAGGGTAATTTATTTTGGCCCCTTATATATTAGTGCTAATAAATGAGACCGACGCCTCATTGTTTTCATCATCCTTCTGAGTCAATACTGTGGCTAATGATTCGTCGAAGGTAAAAGTATAGAGGAAAAAATCTCTTCTAAAGTCGGGACTTCGCAACACTAGAGCTTGAGATATCACAATCTTAATATTTCTAAAAGAACCTTTTCATTCGTCGTCCCACTTAAAATCAACATCTTTGCGGATCATTTTTTACAAGGGTTTGATAGTTTCAATGAAATCGAGGGTGAACTTCCTCACAAAATGGATTCTCCCAAACGAGGATTTCATAGCCTTTTTGTTGTGGGGTAAGGGAAGCTGAGATATTGCCCTAATTCATTCTGGGTCTATGCGAATCTCTACTTGGGATATAATATGACATAATAGTTTTCCTTCTTCGACACCGAAGATAGTTTTCTTAAGGTTCAACGATATACCGTATTTCCTACACCTCTCGAAAATCTGGGTTAGTTGTTGGATGTGATCTTCTCTATTCTTTGAATACACAGTCACGCCGTCCAAATAAAATACTATAGATTTATTGATTAGTCCGCGAAAAGCTACGTCCATGGCCCTTTGGAAGGTTTCCCCTGCATTGATTAACCCAAAGGGCATGCGTTTATAAGCAAAGGTTCCTCACTTGGTTCAGAAGGTAGTTTTCAATCAGTCTTCCTACGAAACTAGAACTTGGTTGTAGCCTGAAAAACCGTCTTGCAGGGAGAAAATCTTCGAACCAGACACGGTCTACAAGAGTTGCTCCATCAGTGGAACTGGGTAGTTTTCCTTTTCGGATGCTCTGTTGAGGTTTTCAAAATCCACACACAGGTGGATCTTCCTAGACTTTCTTGACCAGAACCAAATTTTCTACCCAGGCATAGTGTCTAACCTGAAAGATAATTTTAACATCTAGTAATTTCTTTAATTCCTGACACATGAGGGGTTCCAGAGATGGGTGGTACTTCCAGATATTTTGCTGGAAGGGTTTTACTTCAGGTTTTAACGTGATTGTGGTTGAATGATATGAGTGTCATAAGTCTCCAGATCTCGGTAGGACCATGCAAAAACATATTGATATTCTCTGAAAAGTTTGAGTTAGGCCTTTTTTCTTCTTTATACACTATCTTGCCTAGATTTATATATTTTAGGGTTTTCCAGGGTTCCTAGGTTTACATTCGCATACATGGGACATGAGCTCCTTGTCTTTGTGTTTGTTGACCCTTTAAATCTTTCCCTCAAGTCAAAAAGGTTTTCCAAATTTTCTATCCCTTTCGGTCTTGTGTGAAAACTCGGTTGGTCAGTCGAGTGGTCTGTTCCACCTCTTTGTCTATGGGAATCGGTTTCTATCAGTTTCTCCTGGAATAGTTCATCGTCAATAGATAGGTCCTTAAAATTTTCCTGATTGGTTAAAAAGTTTATGATTTGTTCATATCCTTCAAAGACCTTCCAATTAGAAATATTGTTGGGCACCGATGGCTTGTAGAGTAGCTCCACAGTGAACTGAGAGGCTTCATAGTCTTCTAAAGGGGATATCCGTGAGGTGGCAATTACTAGGGAATCAACAAGAGTGTTCTTTTCTTTGAGGATCACTGTAATGTTGAAGGCTTCAAAATTCCCTATTAGCCCATGCACTTCCTGTTGATAATTCCTCAGGTGGGGGTGGAGTTGCAGTGTATAGTGTTCCTTACTTGCCTAACGATGATTTTAGAGTCTTTGAAAACCTTTAGTTCTTTAATGTTCAAGTCTATGGATTTCTTTAGCTCTTGCACTAAATCTTCATACTCGACGGTGTTATTAGTGCATTCAAATTCTAGTCCGTAGGACATAAAATTTCGTTTACCTTTCATATCAATGAGGATACACCCTGCTCCTGACCCTTATGGAAATTTAGATCCATCAAAGTATAAGGTCCATACTTGCGAGTGAGAATCATCATTTTTTCCATGCTTACTAACTTCTTCCTTTCCCCTTATTTCGCTCGGGGTTTCCAACAGAGGTTTTTGACAGAAGAGGGTTTCTTCCGCCATTGTCGGTACATTCTCTTGAAAAGTCATTTCAGAGTTTTGAATAGGAGGAACATGAGATGGGATAGGGTATAAATTACCAAAATCAGAGTCGCAGGAGTAGTTTCCTAGCATGGGGAAATCTGCCGAAGAGGGTTCGTTGAGGGATTATAAATCAGTGACAGTATGTTTGATACACCTTTCCCTATCGATCCTAATCATGTTCGCGTGTCCCTTCAATGGAAACCAAAGGTGAACCCAGTCTGTAATAAAGTATCCATTCAACTTCTCAAACCAATATCGACTAAGTAGCAATCCATAAGCTTCTGGTATATATACCACAATGATGTCAATTACTTGAACACATTTATGGTGTGTTGCCATTCTGATCATGACATCCTTGAGTTCTCCCATCACTTTCACCCATGTTCTGTTTAATTGTATCACATGTTTATCTCTTTTGAGAGGGGCTGCATTTAATTTCTTACAGATAGATAATGGCATAACATTAGAGGATTCCCCCGAGTCAACCAAACAATTATGGAGGTTTCTGTTGAAGACTTCAAATGTCAAGAGGAATGGTGGGAGAAAAGGATTTCCTTTTTTATCTTCAGATCAAGCGTTTACAGTCGGTTTATTTCTTAGATCTATGGGAGCTGGATTTTTCCCTTTATCGACATTTGTTATTGGAGTATCTACTGTCTTGAAATCTTGTAATAGAAAATCCTTTTGCTGGGGAATTCTACACATGTCCATAACCACATTTGCCTTTAATATTTTAAAATGTTCTACTATGTTGTAGTCTATATTGGGTGATTATCATGTATGGATATTTATAGGGTTTATTTGAAAGACAAAAGGTGCTTTTGGGTGATTGGATGTTTGTTTTCCTCCCAAAGTTTGGGCAATGGTAAGGTCATTTGAGACAGGCTGACCCCTACTTTGCGTTTGCACAACCTAGACCTCAACGGGTGGTTCTTGAACCTCAGATAGATCCTCAGAAGGAATTGGTAAGTCTGGGTCGCACAACAACATGGTTGTTTCTTCCAGTGGGTCAACTTCTTCCGGATCAACAATATTCATCACTGAGCTGCTTGATTGTTCGGTAAGGGAAACTTCATCTAGGAATTGATTAGCCATTAATCTCATGGCATGCACCCATCATGGGCAGTCTCTTTCAGAGTGTTTCTCTTGGTGATAGGTACAGAAAGATTCAGATGCTACATTTCCCAGGTCGATGTTTAAGTTGACTGGGGGGGGTCAATTGCTTTGAACAATGGATTCCTTTTAAAAAAGGTTTTATAGGGCCTTTTGCCTTGGTTTCCTTCCCCTGCACTTGTTTTCATGTCTATGATTTCATTTTAAAACTTATTTATCATTCGTTGTAGGTATTCTATGTCTCCACTTCCATTTTCGGGACCTTGTTCTATTTGCTTCCCTCAGGGTCTGGTCAACAAGAGTCCTCTCATGGGTGGAGGTTGAAATTCCTTCTTAACTAATGAGACCTGGCCTTCTTTACATCCCTTCATTTGGAATTCGATTGTTTTGTCTTCCTCGAAATTTCCCGCTAGGGTTTTTTTGGCAACCTTTTTTACAAACATGGAAATGGAAGCAGGGAGAGAATTAACGTATACTTCAATTTGTAACTCTTGAGTGGGTTTATCTTTGGGTTGGAATTTGTTCAGGATAGTGGTAAATCGTTGATTGAACTCTTTAACCTTTTATTTCAAACTCATGGCAGTGGAAAACAACTCAGCTATCAAAGCTCTTGTAGTGGTTTCTTCTGTGAATTTGTCTAAAAAATCCTTTTGAAACTTCATCCAACTAGTTATTGACCCTACATGCAAGTTAAAATACCACGTGGAGGCCAAATTATCAAAGGTATAGGGGAAAATACTGCATACTACATATTCATGTTGGATATTCATCAGTCTAATAACTAGTATGAACTTTTTGATATGGTCTTTAGGCAATCTAGAAATTTCAGGGTCAAATTTATGGAGTAACTTTTCTGGATGTCAGGGAAGGTTATGTACTCATCCGGGGATTTCCAGAGCATCTCTGGCCAACCATGGTTGATTATTATGAGGTGGGTTTTCCCTTTGTTCATGATGATTATTGTTCTCTTACATGTCATCCGATTCCGAAGATGGGCGATCCGAGTTAAACTCTTCCTCGTCAGATTCAAAATTGTCAGGCTCAGAGGGGTTATTGGCTGGTGTTTCAGGGAATAGATTAAGGGGATGTTCTATCTCAGTAAGGGAAAAATATATCAGGTCTTCTGTGTGAACAAAAACCTAGTTGAGGGTGTCGATCACTGGTCCACTTACTTGTTTTCTATGAGGAAGTAGAGGAGCTAAGGGTAGTGCTCCAATTTTTCGAGCGCAAGCTCTTGTGATTCTTCTGAACTGGTTCAAATCCTCGTGGGGAAGAACGTAAGGTATTTCATGGAACAATGTTATTTCTCTTGCCATGGTGAGTTACTCTTTTTAGGAGTACTCCATGTATGTGGGCTGTCTTGAGAATGACTAGCCATGCATGTGGGTTGTGCGAAATATTATATCAGGAATATTGTTAGCCATCCATTTATTTAGGCCCTTCTTCTAGAACCATTTCTGTTGAGGGGTCCTGAATTCCTTTAACTCAAAAATAAGGACCAAACCCGCCACCGAGGCCCAATCATACTCTGCAACATTTAATAGTGGAATGGTTCTCCATATATTGCGATCTGACCAATTAATCGATGGGATTTATGTAGTGATTTACAAGATATCTTCTTATGAAAAATCCTCCTTCAGTTTGAATGTTTTCTTTTTGTATTTTCTCTTATTAGATGGGTTTGATAAAAATATAGGTGTTGGTATAAACCATCTGGGTAAAAAAAAGGGGAAAAACTTAATTACTGAAGAAGGCTGAGCTCGTGATAACCCTCATGATCAAGCATGCAGACAATGATTTTCATAGCTATGAATAGCCTAGTACTAATACATCAACTTGATGGTATTTCAATTATTGACTGAGATACAATTATCGAAAGAAAACATACATGCAATCAAATGATGGCAAGAAAAATAGTTTCCTTAGCTCTAATCATTAATCACACATTAACACAATGATTTTCTTTCCATCATCAGGGACAAGAATTATAAAAAATATTGAATCAACTAACTTATCAATAGATTCAGAAACTCTTACTCATTACAACATCCATTCATGAGATAAAGTCTAAAGCAATTCCTCCTTAGATCCAATCACACACACCTTTGATGAAAAACATAAGTTTGTCTCCTGTCCTAAACATGACTTTTCAATTAAGGTAGTTCCAAAATAGTTCTTTACAATTCCAAAAATGAGGGTATTTTCCACAACCATCGACCTTTTGAAAAAGGTCTATCCTATTATTTATAACAAATTATAAACTCAAAACAACTATCAAAAGTGAAAGCTAAGTAAAACAAAACATCTCCACATGCTGCTTCCATCTCTCCGTCTTCTAAGAGTGATCAAATGGTTTCACTTAAGTGGATGACTCTTCTCATACGCTGACCATTTGACGAAGAGTTCCTCACATGTATTGGCATATGGGAATCTATGTTGGTCCATCAGGGCCGAAAGGATCTCCTTTATTTATACTGCCCATGCCAAATACTTGACTACTTTAACACTTAACTTCTATAATACTGTCTGAGCCTTGATCGGGTGCTCCATGAACTGATGTACTTGACCTGACACCATGTTTGCCACCTTTTCTATCTCTACAGTCCACGACGAGTCTTGTTCTGCATGTTGTTTGACTATGTCATGCAAGTCGACAAAGTCCTCGGGTGAGCCAAATTCTGGGAGACCGATATCTCTCATTCCCCTATTGATCTTGATCGAGCATCTTTCGCAATCAAACCATTTCTCTTAAATCTCCTACTGAGGTTCTTAGGCCATCTTCACCCAGTATTCAACCGACTTCCTTATACGATTGATGTTGCTGTCCCTTAGCACCTGAATGCCGTGCTCTTCGGAGTCTTGACCCTTTTGAACGATGATGATATAATCAGTTCTTTCCACCACTTGGTGGGCCTTATCATACCATCTTTCCATGTATTTTCATGTCGCTAGCACCATAAGGGTGTCTTCTTGGAAGTCGGCTATCCCTTCAGTGAAATCGTGCCGCTCACTCTTGAATTTTCCATAGGTGTCTTAGAACTCATTTCTTAAAAAAACCATGGCTTATGTGGAGTCTTGGTAGTATTTCTCCAAGTGGCGCATATGATCCAACTCCTTTAGCGCAGTGGCTAAATCCTCTTCATCTTTCCTTGCTCTATCTAGGGAGGCATTTTTGATCACCATCCCCGCCCCGATAAGCTTAGACCTTTTGGCATGCTCTGTGTTGATCAATTTATCCTCTGTGGTGATGAGGATTGAAATGTCGAATGTAAGCCTCCTCTTGTTAGTGTTTCTCTTCATGATGGATTTCCTTTTTCGGTCGTAGGAGATTTATTGTATATCGACGACCTCATCAACCGGTTCATAGATTTATTGTTCTCCCCAAGTTAGAGTATTTACCAGACTCTCGACTGTGTGTATCTGTTCAAGGCTGGGTTCTTGAACCTCTTCTATGTGTTCCAATGGCTCGGATTCTGGTCGCTACTCATCGGCTAGAAAGGTACTGACCAAAACTGAGGAATCAGGGGTAGGTTCGGTACTTACTTGGTAATCGACTATTGTAATGCCAATTTCCTGTTGTGGAATTTCTCCTTCTTATTCGCCTGTTCCTAGCTCATCCCTTGAGATGTCCATTGGAGTTCCTGGTATGTTGAGTGGCTCAGCGTCCAAGGAACTTTCCACCTCATGCTCGCTTTGCAGGTGGCTCTTAATTGAAGCATCGGGACCCGAGGTGGATTCTTTCTCAGGTTCTTTCTCCTTTGTAATTTTCACCGGAGTGACCAGGGACACCTCTGAACCCTCCTCATCATCGTAGATGGTTATTAAATCGAACACGGGATTTGGTATACTCGTTCTCCCAGATGTCCTCTCTATCTTGGGCTGAGCCAAAAATTCCCCTGGTGATCCGACTTGTGGTGGTGGAGCTTCAAGGTTATTTGACCCGATGGTTTCTTCAATCTGTATCAGATCTGGGCCACACAGTTCCCCTCGGCTTTCGATTGGGTCATGAGAAGGGACCCTCACCATATGTACCAGATAAGGATCATTTTGAAATTGATCAATGATTCTCTGTGCCCCTTCTATCAAGAGAAATCCCCTTCTCTTTGCCTCTGTTGTTTCCGACGCTCTGATTTCTTCCCTGGCCTCGAGGGCCTCTTGAGATGACAGTTCTATCATTTCCACCTGTTCATTCATGCTCATGGCCTTGAAATTGGTCATGTTTGGGTTGGCCATCCTTTGCACCACCTCATCCCAATACTGGGAACACTCTGTGAAAATTTTGTCCTCAAACTTATCATGAGCATACGACCAACAGGATGATACTAGCGAAGTGTGTTGGGGGACCAGGCCTTTAGGACCGTGCTTGCAGAATCGACCTTTCTAGAATACGAATTCCAATTGGTTAATCCCCTCTTGTTTGTCTTGAGAAGTATCCTTCACTGGATATAACCCTATATGAAAACCGTAGGGTATGAAAGCCCATTTCTTTTCTTTGACCAATGTGGCGTTATAGCCTTGCAGGATGGTTTGATAACAGATTCCTCCCACAACGATCTAGTCTAGGACATGAGTGGGTAGGATATGTGGTGCTCCGGTGGCCCTGAACACCCCAATGTAGGTTGAGCATTCGTCTAAGTACCAATGGACTACCTTTGCTATTATTTTCTTGGCTGCCACAGATACCCTTGTGCATTCCTTCTTAAAAATAATAAAATAAATGTGGGTGATGAATTCATCACATATGAGTGCATAAGATTTCTTGTACCTGTTCTCTCTTAGTATGATGAAGTATACATAGACTGGGAGCTTTGCAACATGCTGAATTAGATTCATGCTGGTGAAGACTTTCCTTGCGCACATGACATCGAGCAGGTACGAGGCCATACAGAAAGTGGGTGCATCCATTTCCTTTGACATCTGAGCCTGCTGTATACAGATGCTTATTGTTTTGATATTATCGCTCCTTAGTTGAAGCTTCTCCTGACGATCGCAACTATGTATTCCAAAGGCATCCATGCTTCTGAAAACTTGGAGCAGTTCTTTTCTCCATATAATTAGGAGATGAGAGCCATCAAATAGATGTATGGCTCCCTCAAATTAATTGTTCCATACCAATCATTGCTCTGGTTAGTAAAATTATTGTCCTCCTTCCACCATGAGGCCATCAACCGGCTAGTGTCATGGAAGTCATAGAACTTCACCACAAAGTCCGTGTTGATCCGCTCCTCTGGGTCCATGAGCTTATAATGTTTTTGGAAATATGTCGGGAGGAAAACTATGACACATACACCATTCTCATCATTGATCAAGCATTTCTTCCCATCCATGTAGTCAATGAGCCATTTCATAACCTCTATGCAGGGGAAAACCAGGGTTCTTCTTGCCACCATGTGTAAATACGACCGTCGAATGTTCGGGAACACCTGGTCATCAAGCGTCCATACATCTAGGTCGCTATGTGGTATATATTATGGGTATTCTTCTCGGATAATTCTGTTAAATAGACCCCCCCACCCTGGGAGAATTAATTTGGACCCGATGCTTGCTTCAATATCACTGAAAGACAGAGGCTGGGAAAAATCTTTCTTTGTCGATGTTTTGATGACAGGCTTCACCTTGGGAGAATCTGGTGGTTGGATTTCTCGACGACATTTTCCCTGTAACTAGAGTAGAGTTTAGAGATTGTGTAAGAAACGAGATGCATATATAAATTACGGTTACCGAATTGACAAACTTGAACACATACCTTTGTAGCTTGTTAAACTTGGTTTTGATAATCAGAGGGTCAGTACAATCTTGAGACACTCACTTTTCTCCTTCGGATGCTTTGTATTTCAACTTGTGCGCAGGATGAATTGGTTCAAAAAAAACGTTCTAGAGATTTAAACAGGAATGAACTTATCTTGTCACATCGACCATTCAATTCAGGTTATGAGTGTAATTTCATTAAATATGCCACCAGATCTTCAAAGATGTTTTAAACTTAAATTCATCATGGGTTGATGACACATGCGCGGGTGGTAATGTGGTCTATAGGCGATTTTAAATCGTGGTTGTCTAATCGACACACACAGTAGCAACAAATGCATAATCATGAATTAACTAGTCTATTAAATGTCCAAATCCAATCATATCTTATGACACAAACATCCCATCATTCCTCTCTTTCAGTTGGTGGATCAGGGGTCGGGATTGTGCTTTGAACATTTTCGTTGATATCCTCTTGCAAAAGCTTCGACATAGATCGATCTTGCCATACAGAGCTGATGTGGAAAAGATGACTAGGAGGCGTGACTAGGATCTAAACCAAAAAATATGGCTCGGTATAAAAAATAGACTGTACGGACCCCTTAAGTGGTCGAGACATGTGGCATTCAAGACGAGTGAAGTTATTCACTCTTGTTAATCAGAGTTGGGACTTTCTTTAAGCCATACATTCTAAAACCAAATCCTAACTTGCTGACGTCGAAAAGTTTCAAGGATTGGTGATTGGTGATAAAATTACTCAATTTCTCTCGAATCGATTCCCTTGAGAAAGTCCTGATGCCAAAAATGCATAAGGGATCAACGATAATTTTATCGCAGTCAAAACGATTGTTGTAACCTTTGTTGATTTCCCTGATCTTGATAAAGCGCATCGGGCATCGACTATCAGTGATTTCTTTACATCCTTTGTTAACGTCTGTCTTTCTCGTATTTTTCCGATGCCGAAGGAGATCGACTATCTCTCGACACTTTATGCAAATAACTTATGCAAACCAAAATTTCCTTCTGTCTTCTGCCGATGACGATCGACGCTCAACGATTGTTGTTTTTGTGTAGTTCCTTTACTTACTTGAATTCTTTCCGACACCGAACCTGAACGCATTAGGTGCAATGTTTAGCTGTCGATTCTTAATTCTGGTGTTAAGGTATTTTAGACACAAGGTTCCAAAAGTTCAAACAAACCTGACTAGGTGATGAGATACATGAAAAAAAAAACAAAGATAAACCGTTTACCAAAATGAAATCGAGTCAGATAGTGAAGAAAACAATTGGTACCCAAAAAGTGACAAAATTTGATAAAGCTTTTAGGGTTTGTTGAGTGCTCAACATGTGTGTCATCATCGTCAAGGGATACAACCACAAGATGTGTCCATAAGGGATACAACCAAAAGGGATGATTTGATACAACTCATAGTATCCAAACCACTTCGGTTACAACCCACGGGTCACTGGTCACCAACCTAGTAGAATATCCCAACCTATTGGGCTACAACCCAAGGGTTGTTGGGCACCAACCCAGTACAATGTACCAACCACTTGGGCTACAACAC
The DNA here is from genome assembly GCA_000966675.3 of Picea glauca. Classification (NCBI taxonomy): domain Eukaryota; kingdom Viridiplantae; phylum Streptophyta; class Pinopsida; order Pinales; family Pinaceae; genus Picea; species Picea glauca. Next base: position 13,908 of record JZKD02S1977597.1, on the reverse strand, counting down.
AAGGGTCGTTGGGCACCAACCCAATACAACTTATCAATCCATCAATACATTCCATACTCAACTTAATCCATCGAGGAGTATCATCGTAGGTCAACCCAACTCAATCCATCGAAGAGTGTGACTTGGAGAATGTCTCACAAAGATGCAATCATCAACACTCCCTCTCATCGAGAAGGACATTCTCTATCACTCCAAGTTCATCATGGAAGTACTCAAACTTCGACTTGGCAATGAGCTTGGTGAGAACATCTACGATATGCTCATCTGTAAGAAGGTACTGCACCAATACTGCTTTCCTCTGCCCCATATCTTGAATGTAATGAAACTTGATCTCAACATGTTTCGATCTGTCATGAGATAATGGATTCTATGAGAGCTTCACACATATTTGGTTATTATAATGAATCCAACCTCAATGCTTCACTCCGGTGAAGGCCTCCTCGAGAGTCATATCCTTCAAAATATTATGAGGGATCCTATTCTGAACATACACATCAGTCATGGATGCCTATACCCACATAAAAATAGGCAAATTTTGATCATGAATCATCGCCTTAGTTTCCTACACAATAGACCTGTTCTTTATCTTTGTAATACCATTCTACTAGGGGTTGTAAGGAACAATGTACTCCCTCTTGATCCCTTCCTTAATGCAAAAATCACAAAAACCCTTGGATGTGTACTCTCCTCCATTATATGATCTCAGTATCTTGATCTTATTTCCAGTCGGGTTCTCAACTTGTGCTCTGTACTCCTGAAATTTGCCAAGGATTTCTTCAGATTCCTTGGACTTCAAAAAGTAAATCCAAGTCTTTCAGGAGTAATCATAAACGAAGATCACATAGTATAAGTATCCACTCAAAGAAGAAACTATCATAGGCCCACACAAATATGAATGCACTAGGTCTAAGATCCCCTTGGATATGTTGTCATTTCTCGGAAAAGTTCCCTTGGAATTCTAGCCAAGAACACAACCTATGCAAATTCCATCATTATCAACACAAAGCTGTGGAAGACCCATCACAATATTCCCCAGAGAGGGAAGAGCTCTATAATGTAAATGAGCAAGTCTCCTATGCCATAACTCACTCAGACTGATAGAATCATGCACTAGGGCATGAACTGGTCAGACTGTCAATCTGTACAATATGTCTTCTTGAACAAAAATCACACAGGATGATTCCATACTAGAGTACTTGTGCCATGCAAGAACCTTTCCATCATGGAAGGAAACCTTGTAACCTTTGTCCTCCAATGATGAAATAGAGACAAGGTTCCTTCTCATCTCCGATACACATAATACATCACTCAAATGAAGTGGGGTACTAGAGTCTAACTAGAAAGGAGTGCCCCCAGATCCCTTCACAATATATCTGACATCATCACCAAGTACAACATGCAACCACAAGACTTTCTCTACTAGATCTGTAAGATGCTCTCTATATCCAATCATATGTCTGGAACCACCACTATTAATCAAACATATATCACTACTAGTAGGAATCATACCTAGGAGGGATGAAATGAAGAAGAAATCCTCATCATTCTTAATTTATTTCATTGAATTCTTTTGGGGTGGCTCTTGGTCAACATAAACAGTGGAGGCATGCTGATTTATATTCTTCCACAAAGGGAAATGTCTAGAATAATGGCCAAACTTCTCACATTTGAAGCACTGAATCTTTGAAAGATCCTTCTTCTTATGCTCATGAGATGGTATGAATTTTCCTCCTTTGAATGGTTTGCCAAAACCTCTTCCTCTTCCTTTTCCTTTCCTTGCATGATAGGAAAGGGCATGAATTTTATCATGATGGGAACCTTGCACACCTCTAGCTACAAGTCTGGTCTCCTCCTGAGTACAATATGCCCATAACCGATCAAACTTAGAAAATTTGGATTGCCCACTAATACTTTGAATGAATGGATCCCAATGGCTTGGAAGACCATTAAGAGTCAACATGACAAGTTCTATATCTGAGATGATCTCTCCAATGCTGATCTCTGATCTCAAATATCTTCATGAAGAAGGTGTCAATTGTATCTTCCTTAGTCATCTCGACATTCTAAATCTAGTGTTTCAAGGCAATGGCTCTTTTGGTGTTGTTTCTCTCAAACAAATTATTCAAGGCGTCGAAAATATATTTAGCTGTCTTCATTTTAGAGATGTTTGAAATCAAGTGGTCTCTCACATAGGAGATAATGATCCTTCTAGCTCATGCTTCATTCTTCTTCCACCAAGACTTCTCTGAAGAATCATCTGGTTCTGGCACAACCTCTTCCACAAACTTCTTCAGATCAATCTCTTGCAGAGTGATGAGTAGCCTAGACTTCCAAGAGTTTAAGTTATAGGCTCCATCAAGCCTATCTTCCACCGGAACACTTGTCACCATGGATGCATAAACCCTAGGACCAAAAAACAAATCCCATAAATTCAAACTTCTCCAATATGCAATTTGAGATTTGGAGGGGATGCACTGGGGTAGGTCACACTCATATATGGATGAATTAGGTCCAATGACCTAGGGAATAGTGCTCAATGAGATTGACAGGGAAAAGCGCAGCTGCAGTAAAACCCTAGCGAATGACAAAAAAGAGCTAGCAAGTTGCAGAAGAGGGATAGCGAACTTGTGTAGATGGATTCTTTAAGAACACTGCTCTGATACCATGTTGAATTTTATGCTTATTCAGATTTCATTAAATTTCTTTATCATTTCACATTAGTAGAAGCATAACTAAAGCATAAACCATATACAATAACTACAGTAGATAACCAAGATCACAATAAGATAACCATGCACAAGATACATACGAATTTATCTTGGGAAACCCTTCCGCACAAGGGAAGAAAACCCAACAACCTTTCACTATAATATTTTTCCAAGAGAAGATACAAGAGCAGAAAGAAGAATGGCACTACACTCCAAAGATAACACTCTAGTCCAATAGAGAGAAATTCACAAGAGTGAATGATATCCAAAGTGATGTCTCCAAATGGAAGATATCTCTCCTATATATACAAGTCCAATGTGTGAACTGTCACATCCAAGTGGTGCCTCTCAGCAGGGATGACTTGAACCTTTAGGTATTTTGCGCAAGGCATGGGATTTATTCCTTCTCTTGATGTCATAGTGAAAGTCTCCTCCATCATGTTACACATGGCTACAATCAATGTGGACCTTCTCATCTCGTCTAGGGGATACAAACCAATAGAGTACACTAGGGATATGACCAATGTGGACCTTCTAATCTCGTATAGGGGATAAAACCCACTAGAGTACACTAGGGCTACAACCACATAGTGTGTGTCATCGTCGTCAAGGGATAAAACCACAAGATGTGTCCACAAAGGCTACAACCACAAGGGATGATGGGATACAACCCATAGTATCCCAACCAGTTGGGCTACAACCCAAGGGTCGCTCGGCACCAACCCAGTACAGTATCCCAACCTATTGGGATACAACCCAAGGGTTGCTGGGCACCAACCCAGTACAACGTCCCAACCACTTGGGCTACAAACCAAGGGTCGTTTGGCACCAAACCAATACAACTTATCAATCCATTGATAAGTGTCATACTCAACTCAGTCCATCAAGGAGTATCATCACAGGTCAATCCAACTCAGTCCATCGAGGAGTACGACTTGGAGAATGTCTCACGAAGCTACAATCATAAAAAAAATGCTCTACCTTTATCAAAAGTCATATGCATGTTTCAATATATCTTCCACATTGTATAGGCATCTTCGATATCTTGCACCTTTGGAAGCATATCATCCATCATTGACAATTTATGGGTTTTTTTCACATAACTTCTCTTTCTCAAAAATCAATTTGTATGCAAGTTCTTCCTCATCATTGGGATCTCTCTTTTTTTTACTCATCACAACTTCTAACAAACATATTTATTGGAAGATAACAATAATTAGTTGCTTATAGGTATTAAAATGTTGACCATTGGATTTGTGATATGATTTTTATATGATGTTTGGTAAACTTGTCATTTTTTTCAATTTAAAGTATGCTAAGCACCACTGAGAAATTTCCAATCAACATAAAAAAAAATGTTACCTCCATGCAACTAGTCAATGTTTGTTGCACCCTTATGTGTGCACTTGTGTCCACTTTCTACCATAACACCAATTGTTTTTTGTGGCTTCAACTTGGGTTCACATCTAAAAACTATGCATGGGCCTAAAAAAATACTCTACTTTACATTATACACACTTCAAATAGGAACAATTCATGTGCAATATGAGTACATTGAAGAAAATTTGAAAGTAATATGAGTACATTGTAGAAAATTTGAAAACTTTTTGCAAGCCCGTCTCATGATCTTCTTGGGATTCCTGTCTACCACTTGCCAAATACTTTGCACCCTATCATTTGTGTACAATTTTCTACATGTTCCTATATGATGTTTCTCTATGCATGCTATTTTCATGTCACACACATAAACAAATCATGCCCCTACTATACTTATACCTCCTGCTCATGCCGCTTGTTTTTTCTTGCCTCCTATGCATTTTATTTTCTAGGAGTCCTTGCATTTGTTTATGCACAAACCCTTTGTTGTTGTCATAAGGGTTTGTATGAGCCTCCTACATTCACATGTTTGGACATCTTCTCTGTTGTTTACAATGTGCTTCTTTCCCACCTTGTCAAGTTTCCTTGTGCACACACATTGTGCTATTAGAGGTTGCTTCCAATCACCTCTACATGCTTTCAAGTGCTTCTACTGAGCATCAAGATTTTTTCTTGGTCTCTTTGCACATGTAAGGAGACCAAACTTGGGTCACAAATGTCTATCATGCCCTTCACAAGATCATGTGCCTCTGAGCATCATCTTCACATAGAATTCATTATGCAACTCACAACAATGCATTAGGATATTTATATCAACACATATTTCAGTGTATCTATATACTGGGTTAATTAAGACTAACATATATAATAGTATATGTTCTTGTATTTAATGCCCTTTAACATGGTGCTTATTGCTCATTGTCTTCACACTCCACATTCTCATGCCAAACACTATGTGTGTGCTTAACTAAGTTCTTGTCAATATGCTTCACCAAACCTTAGATTTCACAAAGATTTCTTTCTCCCTTACACATATATTTCTTTGTGGATTTTTTTTTCTTTTACTTTTCTTAGGTGAGAACTTAGGTTGATTTAATTTATTAGAAACAACTTTAATAAACTAATAACAAATAATTATCACTTCCATGCTTCTATATCATACTTTACGTTTTTACAAAAATCTGCTTAAAATGTGCCTTATTTAGCCTCTCTTAGTGTTTTGTGTACCATAATCCCTCAATTTCTCTCCAATTTTCATTGTGAATCCCCATATAACCTCTTTTGTGGCATTGATACCATGTCAAAGGTAAATGTCATACAACATCAGATAACACATTGTGTAGAAAAAAATAATGTGATTTGATGATATTATTAATGTCATAATACATATGTGGAAGTGGGAGATGTATGTTATGTGCATGTTACATAACTTTCAATTCGTACCTCCCAAAACTTAACATGGCCTATTTTATCAATAACTTAACTTTATTACATTGAAATAACTTTATAATATAAAGTTCCATAATAAGAAAACTCCCAACTACTAAACATGACCATTATAAGGAATTTACTTTAACATTGAACTAAACATGTTGAAAGGAAACACTGAACTCTTAAATAGTCTAGAAATCATGTTTACAAAGTTGTAGGATGTGTTAAAGAAAGCTCAAATTTTCCCATTGGAAAGCAAAAGTGTCCGATTTGTTCTTCGTAATCAAATAATTTCTTGCCGATTGTGACTTTATATAAGAGTTTTACTCTTTAAAATGAAGAAATGCAAGACACCAAGTGCATGGCAATATGGTCTCCAATTATCTTGGTGCTCGAGAATGTTTACTAGGAAAAGGGAAATGGTATGAAACTAGTTTCTCAAAATAATAATATTTGGGTATACATCTATAGGAAATAGGTAAAGTGTTGGAAAATACAGAAGTCCATGAAAATAAAGAAGAAAGATGAGAATTTTATTATTTTAATCTTCTTCTTTTTCATTATCCACACTATTGTTGGAGGTATTACACACCCACCTAGTATTTCCTATCATATGTTTATTTTTCTATGATGAGGGTACACATTGTCAAAGATATTCTCCTTTAGATGAGGGCATCACCTCCTCTTCAGTCATTAATTAGTTGTACATCAGTTAGACTAGTGGGATCAGGTCATGCATGTCAACCTCGATATTATCACCAAGTGTTGCAAGCTCATGTTGGGATCATCATTAGAAGGGCACACTCACCTAGGGATCATCACCAGAAGGGAACACTTGACATGCATGAGGCTTGGAGGGTGCACCACATGTGCATGCATGGGATTCTCTCCACTCCACTTGTCTAAACTAATTAATTGATTATTGCATGGCCGGTTAACTAGGACTAGGTGTCATTTCACTCCGGTTTCTGTCAATGTGTGTCCACATCTCTCTAGAAGACTACTATGGTGCATTAGTTGGATTATGTAGCTTATATATTGTAAATTATTTACTCTTTGAGTGTGGATTAATGGTTAATACAATTGTTTTTTCTTTCTCTCCATCTTTTCTCTCTCTCTCTCTCTCTCAACTTTGCAATCTTTGTGTGAATTTTTGATAGCTACATTCTCTGTGCATGTTTCAACCAAATTATACACGGTATTAGAGTTGATAGGTTTCTAGGAAGAAGGCGCACAAGTACTTATTTGCGGGTACAAAAGATTGACGCAATTAGAAAGAATGGAATTACTTTCCTCGTCAACATTTCTTACACCATACAATTACTTCGATTGGAAGCCAAAGATTTTTCTTCTTCTCAGAAGAAGAGGCTTATATCGAATAACCATTGCAAAAGAAATAGAGCCCACTTTCGCTGATGAGAAAAATAATTTTCTCAACAGAAAGGATATGGCTTTTGGACTTATTTGTATGTTTGTTTCTCCTAAAACACAACTCCATGTAGTATCACTCTCAAATCCAGATGAAGTATGGACCAAATTGGAGGTTTTATTCAAGATAAAGGAAGTTTGTGAAGAATGCATGCCAAAGAATTCCAAGACAAAGCCCACATAAAAGATACCAGAAGAACAATATTCTCATCTTCCTCCTGAAGCATATTTCAGAGACAAGAATAAGCTTCTCAGCTTCTCAAATTCCTTAGAGTAGATTTCAGATCTGATTTCCGAATCAGACTCAAAAGATCATGAGCATGCATATGAAGATCCAAATCCAAGACCCAAATGGGCACAATCCATCCTACCGACGGCTAGTTATCTTGCAGATGATCCTGATTCTAGAAGGACGAGATCCCAATTTGAGGAGTCTCCACATGCTCTCATATCCCCAAAACCACTAATGCCCATGCATTTCTACATGGTTCTGACATCTAATCCTCAGGCCTATGCAAAGGCTAAAGGGAATCCGTATTGGAAAATTGCCATGAAAGAAGGGGATTTTGATCTTCTTCCTTCCAATTAGAGAAAGTGGATAGATATGGACATATCAGTGGTGCATTTACTTCATCATATCTATATAAACATCTACATATTCATCAAAACCTCCACTAAGCAAAAATTTGAAGCCTTGTGCGGTCTGCTTGGGGTGAAGAACACAACTACCTAGCAATTGTCTTCCTTTTTCAACATTGTATCTTGAGGGGTTTTTTTCCCCATGAGGTTTTCCCTCTTTCCTCTTTTTTCTATTCCACTTTTAATAAATGCATTGTAAAATGGGTACCTAAAATGGCTTTTTGTCGGGACCCATTCATTACATACTCCCTAGTAGTCATTCCGGGGGGGCGGGGTGGTGGTGTTGGAGATATTAAACACCCACCTAGTATTTCCTCTCCTGTGTTTATTTTTCTATGATGAGGGTGCCCCTGATAAGATATATTATCAATTAGACTAGTGGAGTCAATTCATGCATGGAAACCTCAGTATTATCACCAAGTGTTGCATGCTCACCTTGAGATAATCACTAGGAGGGTGAAATCACCTTGGGATCCTCACTAAGAGGGAGCACTTGACATACATGAGGATTGGAGGGTGCACCACATGTGCATGCATGATATTCTCTCCACTCCACTTGTCTAGAATAGTTAACTGATGACTGGAAGACCAGTTAACTAGGACTAGGTGGTAGTTCACTTCGGTTTCTATCAATGTGTGTCCACAT
>JZKD02S1977596.1:1331510-1346434 GCA_000966675.3 Picea glauca | reverse complement strand
CTCTTATACTATTGTTCATTTCTCATTGGATATAATTGAATGGTTTAAGTATAAGTTGGAAAAGTTTTTTAAATTGTACTTGATACTGATTCACCCCCCTCTCAGTATCAACAACACCTGGATTCATTAAACCAAAAGGCATCTTGTCATACATAAATGTACCCCAAGGGGTGGTGAAGGCTATTTTTTCTTTATCATGCTCGTTGACAGCAATTTGATTGTACTCGAAAAACCCGTCGATCATCGACATCCTATTTTCCCCGACTACTTTTTCTAAAATGTGATCCATTTTGGGTAGAGGGTAGTTTTCCTTGAGGGAGGACTTATTTAGATTTCTAAAATCAACACACAGTCTGATCTCCCCACTTTTCTTTCTAAACGAGACCAGGTTTCCTACCCAGTCGGAGTATCTCAGTGGTACGATTATTTTTGCGTCCAAGAGTTTTTTGACTTCCCTTTCGACCACGGGAAATAAAATAGGATTGATTTGTCTGAGTTTTTGTCTGAAAGGTTTGACACCGGGATTTAGGGGTATCTTGTGTTCAATCACAGTGGTGTCATAGGTTCTCAGCTCTTCGTATGACCAAGTGAAAACATCTTTATACCACCCGATTAAGTCTTTATACTTGCTTTTTACCTCGGGAGGAAGGTACTTTGATATTTTTACTATCCTAGCCTCCTCTTCGGTCCCTATGTCGTAGTCTTCAACCTCTTTAGGTTGGGGTTGCAAAGTCAATTTTAAGGGCATATCATTTTGCTCGAATAGTCTCTCCAGAGGGATTAGTCCCTTTCGAATCTGATTGTTCTTTAAAACTAACATGCGATGATTAGCGATCTTTTCCTGGAACCCCTGAGGATCCTCTCCCTCTTGCATGATCCATGTGTGTTCATTTTGGTTTTCTTGGTCAATGTGAGTTTTGGCGAAGTCGTCCACCATTTCAAGGAACTTCTTGATTTGTTCATCATCCTAAAACACTTGACAATGTTGGATGTTGTTTGATATGGAAGGTTTGTTCATCACCTCTATGTGGTACCTTAGTTTGAAAGTTGTAGGGGGGGAAAACGTTGAGGCTGCTTTGTCTAATGAATCGGCTTGCAATTTTTCAGAGCATGGGATGAAATGAACATTTACCAATGAGAAGAAATTTTCTATTAAATCCCAGGCGCAATTCCTGTAAGATCTTAATCTTGGGTGATTGGCCTAGTATTGTCTATTTATCTGTTTCACTATCAACTCTGTGTCTCTGTAAACTTCCAAGTTATTTATGTTCAGCTTCCTGGCAGCTTCCAACCCTAAGAATAGAGCCTCATACTCACATACATTATTGGTGTAGTCTATATCCCACTGAAGCCTATAAGAGAAAGGAATCACAAATTCATTTTCAGGTGCTACAAACAATACTCCTGCACCTGCTCCTTCATATGACAAGGCACCATCAAAAAACATTTTCCAAATTCCAGTGCTATACATATTTTCGTCCATCCTTCCTGATTCATTTTCATTTATGTAATTGCCTTCTGTACATCTATTTACACCATCATCAAAAGACAAAATACAATTCCCTAGATCTTGATCGGCAACATAAACAGGATAATTGTTAGGATTATGCGGGTCGCTCACTGTGTATTCTAGCCTCGTTTCTCTGTATAGCTGAGTAAATTGCCCACCAAACACAGGAATAATGGCGTAGGTCATGTCTAGTTGAAGAGACCTCCCTAGTTTGTCTCCCCATAACCTAGATAGTAGCAAGCCATACTTCGGAGGTATATCGTCAATAACTACATCCATCAGGATGCTTTTCACTAGAACCTGTGCAAGAGTGACTACTAAATATTTTATCATACCCATGCACTTAACTCTCCTTGAATTGAAAGAGTAGAGGGATCCATAAGGCCTGGTGATCTCGAGGCCTAGTCTGTCCATAATATACTTGGGCATTACATTATGTGAGGCTCCAGAATCTAGCATGCAGTTATGCAGCAGTCGATCATGCACATTTAGGGTAATATAGAAGGGAGTGACGGTGTCTCTGGCACCCTCGAAATGTGGAACAAAAGTGATATTAGGCTTATCATCTTCCAAGTTTATCACATCATAGTGACTTTCTGGATCTGAAAAACCTATCATTTTGGTTATCTTCTTTCAATACACATGATTCTTTGCTAATTCGACCAAAGGGATTGGTATTTTGATCTTATTTATCTCATTTTCAAGGTTGAAACCTCCACTACCTTTGTCTATTTCTCTAGTCAAAATCTCAGAATCCTTCTTTTCCAACTTATTTGTTTGTGTTGATTTATTTCACGTGAGTTTATTTACTGGTATATGTGTTTCAGCTGTCTTAATTTATTTTGCTTGGGTCTCAACCTCTTTTACTTTGGGATTCTGTGAATCTACCCCTTTCATTTTGCTATTATGTATCCGGTCTCCTTTGGGGCGGGCTCATATATTTCACCTCTTGGGATAATTTTCTTGGGTTGAGGAGTTGACGTGGGTTTGTTTCTAGGCCTCAGGTTGTACTTAGGTTGGACCTCAGCCATTATAGGATCAGTCACTTCTTGATAGACAAAAACATCAGTGTTGTTTATGTCATCATCTTTATTTTACGGTTGCTGAGTGTCCAAGGACTTCTCATAATCTTCTTTAGTTAGATAATGTTTTGTGTAGTCGTCACCAAAATTTGTCACGTCTTCTTCCAGATCCTCGAAATCTTGCAGGTCGTTTCCTCCTATTAAATTTTCATTTTTTAAAGGAGTTTGAATTTTTTGGTCTTCATTTTTAATCTGTCTTTGTTGATTTTGAGGTTTGAGGTTTCTTCTGAATTCCCTCTTAATGAAAGGATCTGCCTTGGATTGATCTAGCTCCATTTTGGAAATCTTATTTGATAACTCTTTAATTATCCTGGCCATGTCATCCATTTTATCATCTGAGGATCTACTAGGCCTTGAGGGTCCCGCTTGTTCCCTAAAATGTTTGGTTTCTCAGTTTCTCATTTCTACTTTTGTTTTTAATTTTCCAGAAGCCATCATGTTAGATTCGATCTCTACGTAATGATCTTGCATTTGGGTCAGGGTAGCCTCTCTCCTTTCTCTCAACAGAAGTGTGAAATCGGGTTCGAAGGCTCCCGCAAAGGTTACCTTGGCTGCAAGTTGGGATGGTTAACTTTGACTGGGATCTTATTGTACAACTTGTTAAACCTTTGAATGAATTCCATAACGGTTTCCAAATTTTTATTTCTTTAAAGACCCGAACTCGGTCAAATAGTACAAATGGTCTTTTCTTTCGCCCCATTGTCTAAGAAAAGCGTCTTCTAGGGCATCATAGGATAATATTGAATCTGCGGGTAGACTTCAAAACCAGGCTCGTACCTGTCCTTCAAAAGTATGAGAAAATAACCTCGAATATACGTCTTCGTGTTCGAGACCTAGGATATATGCAAACTAATCAAAGAAATTTATATGTTCTTCCGCAGTCAGGTCCCCTTCCCATGTAAATTTAGGTAAGTTTTTCATGTAGTTTTCAGGGAGGTCATGAAGAGGAACAGGCAGGACCAAAGCCGCATATCTGGCAGCTACTTTAGTGAAAACCCTAGGAGGCGGGGGCAGCCCTTGGCCCCGCCCTCCTCCTCCTGGAGCTCCTCCACCTCCTAAAACCCCTCCACCTCCTCCTCCTACAGCCACCATCGATACTATTGGATAGGAAAACGGTGTGTTATATAGAGGGTTCTGGAACACTACAAGCGAATCTTTAGATTTTTCGAGAGACGAGAAAACTAAAGAAGGGGGAAAAGGGATGCGAGGGCTTGGTTCCTCAAATTTGCAAGAGATGTAATCAGGGGAACCCGCGGGCGTGGAATCTGAGTGTATGTTATATCTTCGAGACTTTGCGAGATTGGGAAATCTAACTGAAGAGTCGACTGCATATCACTCGCTGTTAAAATTACTGAGGGGTTTTCACCTTTGTGTAAGCCAGAAGTGGTTGGATGAATTTCATTTTTGAATTCAGGGAGAGCTAAAGTTGGGTTTAGGGTTTTAGGGGTGGATTCATGTGAAGTTAGAGGTTCAAAAGAAATATTATCTTTGGGTTGTGTGTGCCTAAGCTGGTAGACTGTAGTGGTTGGCTTAAGGGAACCTTTGTTTTCAGTATTTTTTGGGGATCGGAAACAGTCGTGGTCTGTTTACCATCCAGGTTTTATCTAGTGTTCCTTCGACTAGATTCCAACTTACTTAAAAATGGAGTCACCAAGTGAATGATAAAAGAAAAATTCTTTAAAATGTGTTCACCCTTTGTTCACCATCAAAGGGTAGAAACTTGCAAAAATGTCCTCCCAGGGAAAAGGTTTCGTAACTTCGATCCCCAGCAACGACGCCAGAAAGATGTTGTTCCAGAGTCTATACTTAAGGCTAAAAAGTACAGGGTCTAGGCATCCGAAAGTGAGTAAAAGATAAAAAGGGGAAAAATCAACCTTCGGGAAAAGGGAAGCTAAGGTTGATTTCTAAGTTTTCTCTGTCTCACTTCCAAATTTTCCTGGATGCTTATATCCCGTTCAATTGCGGCCCATGAACATTCGAGTTCGACTCGGGTGATGGCAGTTTTAAGTATGGTGTCAAATAGGTTTAAAGAAATGTTGGTTTGATCCGATAGGCCAGGTTCAATATTGGGTTGTCTTGCAAAGGGCACATTCATGGAGGAACAGAGAATGAAAAGAAAGTTTGAGGTTTAAAATGCCACTTCAATTCTTTTTTAACCGTATAAAAGAGAACTTTCGAAATCCGATGTTAAAGATAGAACAAAAACCAAAGGACTTCTCCCGTAACTGAGTTAACTTTTTAAAGAATCATGTATGAAATGTGAGAAAACATTAAGCAGTCAACAATGCGAGGCTCCTATCAAGGGAGAATCTTTCCCTGTAAACAGAAGAAGAAAAAGGAAAGAAGTGATCTGACGAAGCATAAAATAAAGAGATCTAAAAAGTTCACAGATCTTGTACCTGTTGATAGCCGATACAGAGGAAAAACTGCAAGCAATTAGACAACTAAAGTTGGTCACCACAGTAGAAGTTGCACTAAATTGTAGCTAAGCATTCATCATAAATATAGAAGCGAAATGAAACTTAATATAAGATAACAGAGAAAACAAAACTCATAACTCAGTCTTCATGGAATCAGGAATCTTCGGATTGCTTTGTATTAATTTTTAAGAGAAAGAAAGTCTCTATTACAATCAGCCAAGAAAGGTCCAGCCCTTATTCTCACTTCAAAATGCATATTTATACAAACTTCTAAATGCTAGAAACTCAATCGTTCCAGAAGTTTTCAGTTACAAAAATGGGAAATTTATGCATTTCACTTCTTTTTCTTTGTCCTCCTTCCTATGGGTAGAGAACCTTCCTTCCTTTACTCTTTGGGTTCTAAAAATAGAACAGGTAGACATATGTCATTATTTGACATTAGAAGCCTTCCCTTTCACCTGCTCGGTGCAAGTGATGCACCTCTCCACCAACTGGGCTATCAACCTGGAAGGATCTGCTTGGTCGCTCGCTTCAAGAGTGTAACAATTCTTCGCCAGTTGTGGTAAACTCTTTCCCACTTGTCGGTCCTCTGCGATGACGGAGCATAATTGTAAATTTGGTTGTACTAGCCATTTGTCCATTTGGGTCATATCAACCTGGTTGATCTGGGATATCTTCACTTACTGCTCCTCCATGTTTTCTTTGATGTCCCACAGATGTTTATCTATATTGATTTTTCCTAGTGTCCTAGCACTGTTCTCCTTATTAAGATCTAGCAAACCTTTACTTATTAAAGAGAACTTTTCCTCACAAAAATTATTTACTTAGTTAGCTCTCCCCCTGCTTTCTGATATGTTATGCTCCCAGATCTTCAGCAAGATATTACCTCTAGTTTGTTCCGCGATGGATAATTTTGAGGTGTCGACCGTCTCTAGCTTCCATGTAGTTATAACAGTGTCTTGGAAAGAGACCCGTGTTGCCTCGGCTTCTCTTTATCTTCAATAAATTTTCTCTAATATGTTCTCTATCGTCTGGAAATGGTCTTGAATGGTTCTCACCTTTTCCAACAAGTTTTGTTGATCCCTAAGTACCTTATGTCGGATTTTGACGGCCTGCGATCTGAACATTTCTATGTCTACAACATGTTTCTCGGCCACCTCCAATTTCAACTGCAACTCTATAATCTGTTGCCCCTGTTGGATTACCTGTGTTTGGCTAGTTTGCGCCGACTGGCTCACCTACTCGAGATCGGACCTGAGCTTCTCGATTTCATGCAAGTCAGTTTTTAAGGCTTCCTCAAGGCTCCTACTCACCTCATCCCTGACATTTTCTTCAGCAGTATCTACCTTAGCTTCCAATTTACTTATCAGGAGGTTCTTTCATTTCAATTGGTCCATCAAAGTCCCAACTAAGTACTAATTGGATGTACCATAAGCACCTAGCATCCCAGCTATCTCCTCTGCAAATTTTTCCTCTTTCGCAGCCTTCCCATCTGTCATGATTTTAAATTTTTTAGCTACTGCGCCATCTTTTTGATAAAATCCTTGCCTTACCACGGCCTTTCGTTTCTTGTCAAAGAAAAATTCATTGGGAGGCAGCTCCTCTACAGAAATAGGTACTATTTCTTCATTGAAAATCCATCCCTCGTTAGGATTCCCCTTTGTGAACTCCAAGGGTGTGACAATAGCAATCGGACTGTCAATTTTCTTGGATGTTTGTTTTGGGGTGACTTTTGTAACCAGCTCGTTTGGCGTGAGTGAAAGTGAGTCACCTGACCCATGCGAAGGTATCTTCGCTTGGCCTTGGGCCTGCTTGCCTGGCACGCCATTTTCAGGGTTTCCTTCCTGCTTCTGGGGGCCTTCAGCTCCTATCTCTGAGGTTCCAGCCTCCCTGGTTTTCCCTTGGTTCTTCTCCCTGCTAGGACTCAACTCCTTTGCACCTTTGGCTCTCGTCTGCTTTGTAACTATAAGCTTTGGAGCTTCACCCTGTAAAATCTTGGGGAGACAACTTTGTCGGTGTTCCCGAAACTTCAAAAATTTGGCCATGTCTCTAGGTGGCAAGGCTTGAATCTAACTTAGGACTTTCGCGAAGGACATCGCGCCCTGGAATATTTCTTCATGCGGGGAATCCTCATGTTCATACCTCTTCAGGCCGCAACTTTCCAAGTGATTTCTCACAACCTTACTAGGGTCATGCTTCTTAAACTCAATGTCTACCAGCTTCATTTCTTCGAGAATCACAGCCTCAGCTTTGGCGTGGCCAAAATCTAACAAGGAATATGCACTGAAATGAATAGGGAAGGGCAGTCATACTTTTTTTTATACTCCTTTGAGCTCCTTGCTTATCCCGCCGAGCACAGAATGTCTGGCAATCTCCCGGCACAATAGCTTATCTAGCAGGAATAGAGGGAGGGCATATGGAGGGACAGAGGTGCCGAAAACCATGATATATGAAAATTTCACCTCTGGATATCAATCTGCCATGCTGCTTAGGCTAGTCGCAATGCTATCTGATATCCTGGGAGGTGGTTGGCCAAAAATGGTGACATGCAGTGGCACCATTACCCAGTTGAAGATCTCGTAGATGAATTCTTTGGCCTTATCCTCCCAAAGCTTTGAGTGGTAGACATGGATGGGCTCTATACTAGATGGAGTCTAGCTCCATATCATTAGAGGGAAAGGCATCAGGAAATAAATTGCATCCATGATGTAGGCGGACATGAAAAATGAACTTGCTTTCCCACTCGCTTTCTGCGCTCAATATTTGGTAACTCGACTGGTTAAACTGTCCGACAACAGTTTGGCCCAGTCGAAAGAAGGATCTTCAGCAACTGTATGAATCAGAGGCACCCACGGGAGAAAACAATGTGTGGTGTCCTCCCTCCCATACAACCTACAGGCCATCATTGCTATATACCTGAATGATGGCTCTAAGGAGGAGACTGAATAAATTCCATTAGAGTCCGCCCTGAATTTTGTGGGGTGTGAAACCCAATCCCTGATCAGATCAAAAAAGTTTATGCCATATTGCTCGCATTCCTTCTCCTTGAAACCTTCCAGAAATTTGGCATTGTGTGCGAAGTTTGGTGTGGGTGACAGCTGATACATTGCCTGCAAATGTTATGGTCTAAAATTCCCAACCGTCACCTTATGTTCGTTGATAATAGTCCTAGTTGGGATATCCACATGGTCTAGCATCCATCTGATCATATAGTAATAGGTAAGGAGCTGTGGCTTTGCCGCTATTTTTTGCATCTCTGACTGAATGACGATTTTGTATCTGGTGGCCAAATCATCCTTCTCATAATCACTAGAATCATCTGAACAATTCACTGAATCGGAGTGAAAAATGTCGGAGATGTATGTCCAGGTTTTGATAGTATTAATACTTCGAGGTGAAGTATCGAAAACAACATCGGAGCCCTGACCTGAACTTTTGGTAGCCGCATTGAACGCCTTTTGTGGATCCATGAAAGAGACTTTTGTATGCAGATCACCTGTAGTAAGAATTGTAAATACAGACAGAAGTTATCCTGATGAAAAAATCTCTACGCGCAAAATAGAAATAAAATTGAAATAATGAAACAACCCCGTATATTAGTCATTTAAAACCCTGGTGTCCTTGCGAACCAAATGGTCAAATTGCTTAAAGAAAGATTTAGCAGTAAAAGCGAGATCCTACTATCTGTCACCTCGCCATAGTCCAAATAAATGTCATAATTGTTTGACGAGTCATAGCACGAATCAGTGTAAAAAACATTTAAAATTACTCCGCAGATGGTGCGTATTAAAGTTTTCATTGATGCATCAATTAATCCTTCTTAGCTCCTTTAATTAAGTTTGTTTTATTCTTTAATCCCCCTTTTTTGTCATTCTTCGTATTGGGAGAATTCACTCCTACCCTTTGAGCCCCCAAAACCCGAAATTGCGATGATGCGATTTAGTTTAAAAACGTGATCTGACTTAAGCTCTTAATTAACCCATACTTAATTAATAAAAATCATGACTTCACGACTCGAGGCTACGATGGTATAGTTTTTTGGGATAGCGATCGTTGAGTCACGAAACCCCGACTGTGCTTAACTAGGGTTTAAAGTGACTTACCCCTGACACTAACCTAGGTAAAATTTTAAAATTGTTTCGCGACTTCGCATATTGGAGTTTGGAAACCTTGCAACTTGTAACTCCCAAAGTGCGATAGCGCGAGGTAATAAAAGTGATAGACTCACTTAATGGTTAGGTGACGGTGACTTAGGACTATAGTGGCTATCGCCACTTCGCATGTCGGGGTAAACTTTTGATTTCAAGAATTACATTTCAACAACTTGTAAAAGGCGGCTCCAACAGAAATATTGGTGCTACCCAAAATGTCAAATCATTTCAACGGTCAAATCGTGCTTTCAAATTGGGTTTGATTGATATGTGAAATTATTTCACTCCCCTTTTTTCCACGCAAAATCTCTCTCTCATCAGTTATACTCCTCTGCATAGAAAATTTTAGAAGACTCGTGAGCTACGCAAGCCTT
The DNA here is from genome assembly GCA_000966675.3 of Picea glauca. Taxonomy (NCBI): domain Eukaryota; kingdom Viridiplantae; phylum Streptophyta; class Pinopsida; order Pinales; family Pinaceae; genus Picea; species Picea glauca. Next base: position 1,336,897 of record JZKD02S1977596.1, on the reverse strand, counting down.
GTTCATCCTCTATGCAAGCCTTGTTTATACGCTACACATCACTTGTCCTGTAAGTTTTAAACCTATGAAGTAAAGCAATGCATATAGATTCTTAAGCAAAATAGAAATTAATCAATGGCTCATTCACATAGTACACAAAGATTTATACCGGAAACCCTCAACCGGGAAAACCTTTCTTATATTCATTATATCGAATTTCCCCATTCACTATACAATATATATAAAAAAAAATTAGATATTTCGTAGATACCAAAACCCTAATCCCTTAATCCGGGATTAATTTACAAAACTGCTAAAAATAGAAAAAAACGCCCAAAAAAAATAAATTGGGGCATTACCCCGTGCTACCACCCATTGTCGAACGTTGTGCGTAACCAGGGGGGGGGGTATACCTACCCCCCTAGGACTCCCCTAGGAAATTTCCCAACACACATGACACGAATATTACTACTAGAGGGATCGTCAGACGCAATTGTCATATCTGACACGACCACACACACACATGCAAAGAATATAACACCTACCCAACATGTCCTGCATAATTTCCATGTTTTAAAGATTGAAGGGTATTTTTTCTTACCAGATAGCATTCTAAGTTAATACAATATGATACTTAATGACTAGATTTAACCTTGGTGATTTCCTTTGATCCCATTTGTTGCAAACTGTATCTATGTTTCTCTTTGTGTAAAGTTCCCTGTCAAAACCCTAGCCATCGAAATTATTTCTCTTTAAAGTCAAAGTGTTTTCATCATATAGCTATAGTATGTAAAATAAAGCAAAGAAGAAATACAATAAGGGAGGGAGCATTATAATATTTGAGCCAAAAAACTTGCAATTAGTAAACTTATTTGAAAAGATCTTCAACCAGAAAATTGATTTCATAACACAATCCTATAGAAGAAACACATGCACAGAACCAACCCATAGCAACTGAAAAGATCCATACCTCACCTAGAGAAGGTGACAGAAATGTCAAAAGGCTTAACAAACAATAAAGAGAAGCACGAGATTTGATCATTCAACTCAGGGAAAACAATAGAACAACAAAGAAAAAATTTGATAAACACCTTCATGAGTGTCGAAAAACCATCTCCAATGCCCATGCGGCTATTTCCAATGTTGAGGAAAGGTTAATAAGAAATGTACCTTTGCACAAGCAAGTGAAGAATATGAACAAACATAATTTGTCATTGAGGAAAGAAAATAGGGCCCTGAAACTAAGGATGAAATAAACAAAACTTGATGATGAACCCAGCGGAAAATTGGACCTACTTGAAAAGGTGGTTGAAGTATAGAATACATGAGTCACATTTTCTAGTTTTGTCTTTTTTATCAATAAAGGGCTAAAATATTTTGAGATAATTTTTTTTCTAGAAAAGAACGATGCATAGAACTTGTGTAGTGATCTCACACTACACAAGTGTTGTAAGGATACATTTGATGCAAAAATAGGTTTCTCACTATGATAAATGAAGTTTGGATGCTCGGGATGGTTCGAAAACAATACAGTGGATTCATCAAAAATATATATTATGTATGATATTCACTGGATGACAATATTAAAGTTATATGGCTCTGAAAAAGTTTTGAGTTTTTGAAGTTTAGAGTAAAGGGTAATGTTTGGAATGGAGGTTTATGTTTCTACAATTCAGAATATCATTTGGAATGATAAAATGGTTAGTTCCATCCTTCATATACCTTGTAGCAACCAACTTTGTGAATACACCTGAAGAAAACACCCACTTTGTAAACTCGCTACGCAATTTTTGTAACTCATAGTTACACAGCAAGTTGCAGCAGCATGCTACAGAAACATGCCAGGGAGTCAGGTCGGCATTCGAATCGGCCTCATATCATCTCCAGTTATACTAAGTGACTCACATCATTCCTAAAGTTCGAAATCATGATCAAGACTATCAATTTTTTGAAATATTGTTATGTATTTAATATGGTCAAAACAAACTTCTATTTTTAGCAGGAAGTTTTGAGTTTGTTCCTATTTTAATGTAACTAGATCCAAAAATGAAGGAAAGTGGTTAAAGCTCGACTTGTTTACCTTAGGGATGGATTTTTCCTCTATATTGGATCGTTTTGAATGTACAAAGGGTTGGAAGAAGAGTAGATGACATTTCTCTTGAACATTTTGTAATATTTCTGGAGTTTAATGGAATATCAGTGCAGAAGTACAGTACTATTCATACCAGAGATTCTTGTCATGGTGATCTGAAGTGTGTGTTTCTTTCTTATGTATGTATTTCTTGTTTTCTCTTTTCATTTCATCTGTAACCTTCATATACTTAAATTGGAAAGTTATGGTATGGAATTCATATGATATTGATGCTCTAGATTAAACAATTAAGTATTGTAATTTATTCTTAACTTAATCAGAATTTATCCAAGTTGGTTCTCTGACTATAGTTATCTGTTTTCTCTTTCTTCCTTATATAACAACAATATTTTCACTGAAATATTATCATCTATCTATCCTTTGATTCTTGTATATTTCTACAAACCAGTCACTAATAGTTCCATTTGCTTCAAAGTTGACTCCATTGCCCAATGGATTCCTCCTCCTTCATGCCAACAAAATTATAAATATCTTTGTTTATTGAAGACCTAGCCATTGATCTTTAAGAGAAAATTTATATTTCAAAGACTAAGTGACAAGAGAGATCCCTCTCTGAACTGAAAGGGCTAGTTTCATTTCTAAATTGGTTTTTTGGTTACCTTTGTGACTTTCTTCCTCAACCCAGCAATCTATAGAGTGCTAAAATTTTGGCGTCGTTGTCGGGGAAGAAAGTGAAATTTTTCCAGGGAAAGAACGACAAATTTTCAGATCTGATTCCTGAGGGTAACATCAGATCATACATAATACTGACTAAAACATTCACCCTAGTGACTTCATTGTTAAAGATCAGTTTCAAAAAGTAATATCATTGAGAAATACTATCTCCAAAAAAGATTCACACTAGGAGAAACCTAGATCTAGAACCTCCAACATATGTGGTTGATCCTGAGAAGCTCCTACACAAGAGAAAAGAAAAGGCATCACACTCAGCAATTTTTCTGGATAGAATTTCATCAATGCCTAAAGACGGAGTAAAGAGCATTGATGATATTGAGTTTGATATTAAATTTTAGCAGACTTTGTTTAGATCTAATTCAGAGTCTGACTTGAATGAAATTGTGTTTGATGAGAAGAAGTTTCAATCCTTTATTCATGTTGTTCCTATTCAAACTATATGGATTACTATTCATATAGTAAAACTAGGCCAAGTTCCTCCTAGAATCATGGTATAAATATTCACTCCCCTTGTCCTACCTGCTCAATTGCATGATCTACCTCAAAATTATTCTCAGAGAATTAAGTCATATAATGTAGAAGAGAACATTTCAGCTCAGTGAAATTTAGACTAGTTTAATGATTTTGTGGACCTTGAGCTGGTATATGATGAAGATGTTAAAATTTGGCTTGTTTTCACAAAGTCTCTCAGGTGAGGTCAAAAAGTGGTTCAAGGCATTCCCAGAAGCAAGCATTCCTAATTTTACATCTTTTGAAACAACCTTTCTTGCAAGATGGGGAGACAATTAAAATCCTCTACAATTGTTGACTCGGTACAATAATTTGAAAAGAAATTGAGACAGTTCAAGAGTTTTCAAGCAGATTCATGAAGGTTTATAGTTCAATTCTTGTTGAAGTAAAACCCCCTCCTGAAGCTGCATAACTTCTCTATGTTGATGCCTTTGATAGTGATTTCACCTTACTGCTGAGAGAAAGGATATCTACTACATCAGATGACATGATGAATGATGCAATTGAAGTAGAAGTTAATTTGATGGCATCGGGTAAGATTAAATAAAATCCTAAAACTAACATGAAGAAGGCTCAAGAAGAAGAACAACCCTTAACTTCCCAGTCATTAGATGCAAAATTTGATCTAATGGTAAAAAATATGGAAAAATTGGTGGAAACGTTGTCCTTAGATAATAAGCCTTCAATCAGTGATCAAACTGAACTTCAACTCAGGAATCCTAATTTTAGGAGGCTACCAGTTACACAGATTAGACAGAGAGACCAAATAAATCAAGGTGATCAACCAATCAAGCCCCCTTTCCAAAATAACTATGTTGAAGAAAATTTTGAGGAATCACTCGAAGATAGCATACATTGCTGTGATGATGTTGAAACAAATGTATTCCTAACTAAAGAAGAAGATGATAAATTTATTGAAGAAAATGATAAGTTTATGTAGGAACATAATGATATGTTATTAATGGAAATAGAGGAGTATAAGAAAGGGTATCAAAATGCTAGCATGCAGTTTCAGAAGAAATATAATCTCAGAAATAGAAAGGTTCTTGCAAACCCTCAAAAGAGGAATCCTCCAAATGAGACTTAGGCTAATTTACCCTCTTCAAGTTATCAGAATAAAGACAATCCCAAAAAAGATGCACTGGAGCAAGATAAATAGATAAAGGATCCCCCAAATAAGGTCCCAGAGAAAAAAAGGGATGCAATCATCAAGGAGGTAGAGAAAACTTATTATTCTTTTAGTTTTGAAAGTGAGATGGAAAAGATAAAAATTTATATACCTTTTAATGAGGTGATCAGAAATATTGAATATAGAATTAAAATAATCAAAATTTTGAAAATGGAAGAAGCATTTGATACTCTGAATGTGCAAGATGATCATCCTGCAATCTTGTTTGGTCCTCGGGTGGAATAATGTGGTGATGATGGTGATGTGCCTCCACTTTATGTCAGCCTTGAAGTTCATGATACGACTTTACACAATGCAATGCTAGATTCATGAACATCTCATAATCTGATGTTGAAGGTGATCATGGATGAACTAGGTTTGGACATCACTAGACCTTATAAAGATTTGTTCTCTTTTGATTCAAGGAAGGTAAACTGTTTAGGATTAGTCAAAGACTTAGTTGTGTCTTTATCTCAAATCCCATAAAAGAAGGTGGTTATGGACGTAGTATTTTTTGACATCCCTCCAAAGTTTGGCATGTTGTTATCAAGGTCATGGGCTACTAAATTTAAGGGTATATTACAGATGGATATGTCTTATGTCGGACAGGAAAGGAAGTTGTACAGGGAAGTATTTATGAAAAACATGGTGAGTAGGAAAAGAAAACCGAATAATCATCATATTTATTATGTTGAGACTAACGTTGGTTCTTCAATTTTTTATAATGATCTGTGCTTTGAAGAAGAGGATCCAAATGCTCTCAAACTTCCAGATAAAGAAGATGAATATGAAAAAAGAAGGGAAAATTTTAGATCAGCAAAATAATGAGGAATAAGAAATGTGGAATATGAATTTTGATGGAGATGTTAGTAAAGAAGGAGTTGGAGCAGGTGTTTGGATTAT
>JZKD02S1977596.1:1278182-1290024 GCA_000966675.3 Picea glauca | reverse complement strand
GTTGTCAGACCCCTACCCCTTTCACTCATGACCAGCCCCTTATCAAAACTTTTACGTCCAATCCCTAGCCTCCACGTCACCCGCCCGTATGTTTCAAACACCGTCATCTGCCATCTCACCCCCAAGTGGCCCGTTGTTCATTTATTATGGGATAACACACCCGTTATCCTGCTGACCTGTCTCCCGCTCTCAATCGACCCCAGTTTTAAATAAAACTATCGTTATTCCCTCTACATTCATATTTCTCCCATCGCACTAGAAAATTTACCTCATACTCCTCCATTGCATTTCTTTCGCTTTCATCCATAGTCAGTCGACCCCACTAACTTCTTGTTTATTGCAGGTACTGTAGCAGAAATGGCGCCAAAGCCAAGACAAGTAGAAGGAGAGGAGAATCCTTTTCTCCCGCCTCCTGTCGACCTGGAAAAAATCCCATTGGTCGACAAAGACAGATTGATCACTGATACCAAGTGTGATTTCAATTTTTCAGACCTCCAGTCATGGCTCCGGGGGGTTTCCCTAGACCAGAACAATGAAATTGGACTCTGGGAGTCCAATTTTCCCCTTTACCTTTTTCCCCAGATACACCATTTCCCCAAATTCGCACTTAAATGCCAAGCTCACTACATCCCCGAACAGAGAGCCGTCATATCCTCATCCAGAGACACCCTGTTTCTCATCACTCCCGAAGACATAGACCAGATGATGCAAATTCCCCATGTTGAATCTGCGTCTCCTTTCAAATTAGAAATCCTCACTGAGTTATACCAGAAGATGACTTTTCCCCAGAGAGCTCAAATTTTCGAGCTTTTCCTTGCCATCTCCACTCAATTCCCTTCAACAAATCCCCCTTACCCCTCATCCATGTTCTCCACCAAGGGATACCAGGTCATTTCCTCCCTTTGTGCTCTGTTAGGTTACTATTCCGACCAGTGGGTAGACGAGCCCATTCTGGGTTTTCTATCCATTTTCTCCAATGATGAAAAACCCACAACATAGTTTGATTACAGTACCTTCTTGGCTGACAATATTCATGAACAGTTCGTGAATTTTGGCACAGAAGGCATGTTCAAATACTCATCTATATTGGCATACATGTTTGTTTACTTTCAAGCAGATAAATTCAGTTTCTCCATCCAGAAGATGGACGCAGATGGAAGGCCTCAGCCAGTCACAGCATCGACCTCTTTGTTGAAGCACAACTCCACAGAGTATAGCTTCAAGGCTTTCATCAGTCTATTTTACCACCCAGTGGTAAGCATGTTGAGCGGCAGGCTCGAGCCTAAAATAAACGACGAAGTCTAGATAATTCTGCATCTCTCGGATAGCTCAAAGACCGAAGATTGGTACCTATATCAAAACCACACCGAGATCAAAGTATTCAGGTGAGAGTTGGCACCTTACAAGCTGCCCAAATATGTGCCGGGAAGAATATTTACTTTAGAATACATAAGGCAGATCATGAATTCAGATGACATTCATTTCATATCTTTGAAGAAAAAAAAGCAGCTTCGAATCAAGGGGCATATTGGATCCTTCATCTGCAACAGTCGAGGCGTTGGGGAAGAAGCTGACAGAATGTTGAAAGAAATGAAATTCTTTACCAGTTTCCCATGGCACTATGATCCATGCGGGATCATTTCAAAAATGCAGGTGAAAAATAAAAACATCTCGTATGTTCATGAGTCCAAGCCCGAGATTGAAAAATCTCCCAATCAGACAGTGTGGATGCCTGACACCTTGGTCTAAGTGGAACAGCAGGTTCCCCCGACCACCGTACTTCCAACTTCCACACCAAAGGTCCCTAAGGAAAAAATGCCCAGACAAGAATCATCTCCGCCTGTCACGGAGGTGTCGTCCGAAGAGTCCCAATTGCACACTAAGAGGCCCAAGACAACCACAGTTCCCGTTCCAACCAGAGAAATAGAAGTCCCACCTACCATAGTGGTCAAACCTATCATTCCACCCTTTGGGACAATTGTTCATAAGGAAATCACCCCAGTAGTACCGAAGAAATCCTCAGGCTCCCCCCTAGACACTCAACCGAACAAGATTGGGCCCAAATTGAGCATCTTCGAGAAGTACGAGATGATTAAGAAAAAGAATCAGACTCTTACCAGCAGTACCTATGCTTAGTTTCGAAAGAAAATGTCAACTGCGCAACACCGGCTGTTGTCTTCTTTTGACACAGAAAAGGGCAGGATGCACATGGCTTTCCTCCAGGCGTAGGTACGAGACCCAAATGTAATCACATACTACAAGAGGGCCACCTTCGAGTTCCAGACGAAGGATGTGCACCCAGCAGATTAGATGGATCTACATAAATAGACAAGGGAGATGGTTTTCCATACATTGGCACATGCTTCAGCTTCCGCAGCAAAATTTCAGGTATCATTGAACAATGCTTAGACACAACTAAAGATGGAGAAGATATCATCCTTCACAAAAGACAACAGAATCAAAACTTTGGAGGAGTTGGTCCTCAAGATTGGCTATGACCCCTCCAATGTCAAAGCTGCAAAGGAGATGATAAAGAAGAAAACTGCAGACATTGCCACTTTAAGAAAACAACTGAAACTCCCACCCACAGAGGACTCGCAGGTGAAGGATATAGCAGAGAAAGAAGGCGAGAAAGATGAAATGCTCAAGCTGCTCATGGAGAAGAACACCCAGCTCAAAGAAATGGAAGCGGAGATGGAGAAACTGTTAAAGGAGAAAGAGCATATGAAGTCGATGGAATCCATTCCATTGACTGCCATCCCAATCTCAGGGAAGGGCACAGCACCAGTGACAGTAGTCCCCTCCATAACTCCAGTGACATCTCAGGAGAAGACAACTGACCTTTCCAAATCCATGGAGAATATGAACTTGCAAGAGACAGAGATCAGCAGGCTTAAAAAGAAAGTTGAGAGCCTCCAGGAACTCAAGAATTCTTTCCAGACTAGCCTGTCCAAAAAAAAGTAGACAACAGAGAAGCTCAAGCAGGAGCTACAGCAGCTCCAAAAGAAAACAGTGGCAGGGAAAACTTTGGCTGAGGTCAAAGAGAATGTATGGACAGACATCACAAAGTCCATAAATGAGATATGGCCCATGATCCAAATTATGTTTGAACAGAATGATTTGGTCCAGAGGAGAAAATAGGCCATTGAAAAGATCAGAGTAGAATTAGGAGATAGACCAACTCGAGCAAATGAGATCATAAAATTCCTAAACTCTAAGACCAGAGAAGAGCTAGAAGAGTTGAAGATCGAGGACAAAATAGAGACCATCCTTGAGGTCAAAAGAGTTTTGACCAAGAGGGGATAAATTCTTCAACTTGAAGAAAAGGTTCAGAACATGGACCTAGGAGTACAAAAATTCTTCAACAAGATCGAGACTCTCCAGAAGAAAGGTCTCCCCGGTCTGAAAGTTATTAATGATAAACTAATGACACTCCCGGATTACAAAAAGAGACTTTCTGAAGTGTCTAAGGACAGTTCAAAGTTTGTTGGCATACAAGGGAGCATCACTGAAAAATCATTCCTGGACGCTCTTCAGTTGGACATCAGCATCCAACATGAGATTCGATACATATTCCTCACTAAGCCCACTTTCGCCAAATATACGGAAATGGATGAAGTGTATCGAAGACTGCTCAAAGTCATTGTGCCTAGTCATCTCAGATGGGAGGAACTCTGCGATCTGCTTGATTAGAAGATGATCTGTCCAAGTCCAGTCACCTGTCCAGTTAGATGAGGTCATGTAAAGGCTTCATCAACGGTCTACCTAGAATTTCAGTGTGAAATTACACCAAGTCATCAATCAGTTTGATTAGTTAAATTAGTTAGGCTAAAAATAGAATTGTCACGTCCTGATCAGTTATGACATGAACGATTGTTATTTGAATTATAAATACTTCACCTTTTGAAGTATTGAGTGTTGTTGATCTTTACACCCTGACGCTATCAAACTATAACATTTTTTAAGAGATCTTCCATTAATGAAAGGAGGCACTTTACATGATTCTTGTGTGTATTCACTGGTGATGTTTATTCTCTAAGTTGAATATTTTTCTTGCTTTGTGATCATATTGTTTTCTGAAACTAATCTTTAAGAGTAACGTATGTTGTAGAATTTATCTTGGATACCCTGTTTCCGACTTTAAAGATTTTAATGTTTATCTTCTGATGTTTTCAATTAAGAAATTCTTAACTGCTTCTTGGTTGAATTTATCTTTCTCATCTTTTCTTTTGTCCACCATTTAAGCTATTAAAGATCCAGTGAGTATATTATCTCACCCTGTGGAAGTATTCCTTTGCGTTTCTGGTTTGTATCTCATGTTTATTATAACACAGACCCCATAGCCCAATGGAGGTGTATATTGTCTCAACCAATCAAAAACACTTTGACAACAAAACCTACAGATTTCTTTACCTAGCCTAATATCTAAATTGAAGCATAGCTAAATCATATAGAGAGATCCCTCTCTGAAGTTGGAAGGGCTAGATCCCAGCTTTAAAAGTGGTTGGATAAAGTTACCTTGTAAATTTCTTCTGTCTCAACCTCTAGGAAATTTACCAAGTGCTAACATAATGGCGACTCCACTGGGGAAGAACTAAAAATTGATAATTTCATGTTTTCTTTCCCCTAAAAAGAACGTTCAAATTTGAAAAGCAAATAATGTTTAGAGGTTGACCAAAATTTGTACATATTATTTTCAGATTCGCAAAATTAAAAAGTATATATATATATAACCAAAAAGAGTTATGGCTCCCAAGAAAGTTCATACTCGGTCTCATCCAAACCCAGAACCCGTGATAGCGATAGATAACCCCGAACGTTTTCTCAGGCGAAATACCTTAGCTCCTGTTTCAGTGAGTCATATTCCCCTTCATAAGTCTCCTTCTTTTTTCGAGAGGTCGGCTACCTCCCAAAACCTTGATCTCGACACCTTTCCACAACGAAGTCTGGTTAGAACACGGTCTGACATCTTTGTGACTGAAATCATTTTTGACCCAACTGTTCTGCAACCCCGAACTCCCGAAGTTCTGTCTCCCACGACTAAACCACAGATCACTCTCTCAGTACTATCCAGTCCCTCTTCATCCTTGCCTTGAGCCGCTACCTCATCGACCATCCAAGTTGTCGCCCCACCTCCTCCACCCATCATGGCAGCTCGATATGCTCCTCTAGTGTTGGCGGCGCCGCTACATGCAATGCCCCAAGACTATCAAACTAGACTTCCACAGTTCGATGCAACAGGAACTTTAAACGCCCAACAACATGTTGACAAAATGAATGACTATTTTGACCTGCAATAAGTTGACGAGGCTGATGTTCAAATGCGACTGTTTGCCCAGAGTTTGACATGTGACGTCAAGAAATGGTACAAATATTTACCTGCCACCTCAATCCCTGACCTTGTCACGTTTCAAAGGAGTTTTCTTGATAGATGGGAGGTAAAGAAAAACCCTCTCCAAATACTATCAGAATACGAGAATATAAAAAGAAATCAAGGTGAGACGGTACAAGATTACTGCACCCGTTTCAACAACCTGTACAATGCAATCCCAACTGAAATCAAACCTCCACAGGGTTTGGCATTGGTTAAATTCCTGGATGGATTTGATGTTGACATGTCATACCAACTAAGAGAAAGAAATGCTTCCACCCTAGAGGACATGCAGAAAAGTGCTATAAGTTTGGAGGCCAATCTATTGGCAAAAATGGCACGACAGAGGTCAAAGAGGAGAGTCACAATTAAAGAAGAACCTTCCACATCAAACACAGATTCTAGATTGGATTCTTTGGCCCAAACAATAGAACTAATGCTGGAAAGAATGAATGTGTCAGACAGAAATCCTCCAAGGGATAACACACCTGCTCCTCAGGTTCGGAACCCAAATTTTAGGAGAAACCCTCCTCAAATCAGACAGAGAGATCCCAGGGATCAAAGAGAGCAGAGGGGCCCAGATCACCAGATTAGACCTCCCCTACAAGAAAACTGTGTTGATGAAGGGGGGGAATTGATTGAGGAATTGGAGGACACTCACATCAACCTCATGGGAATTCATGACAACGAAGCTATCTTCCTTACCCAAGAAGAGTAGGAACTTTTTCTTCTAAATCAAACGAAAGTATGTGAAGAAGCTGAAGATGCAGAACAACAGGCCTTTGAAAATGTTATTTTGGAGGTACATCGTCAATACAATCTGCGGAGTAAGAAGACAGAAGGGAATTCCCCAAAAAAGATGACTGAAACACTGAAGGTAGCAGAGACCAAGAAGACCCCTGAGCCATCTACTGAGAAGACTCCTGAGAAGAGTAAAGCCGACGCTCCCGTGAAGAAAAACCTCACCATTCTGAAAAGGCCATCACAACCAGAGGTTTCACCTATTAATCCACCGATTACTTCTGAGCAAACGAATTCAGTGGACAAATCAGAAATAATGAGCCAAAGTAGAGCTCCTACACCCTTTAGCCTAGAGGGGGAGTTGGCCAAAATAAAAATTCCCATCCCACTTACAGAGTTGATGAACAGAGGAGGTTATCGTTCACAGGTGATTAAAGCGCTGGCCATTGAACCTGACATAGGCACGAAGGCCTTAACCATTGGATCAGCAAGCCATTCGGACACTATGAACCTTACTGATGATAGACCCGAGCTTCTTTTCGGACCTGAAGTAGATGGTCGAGATGATACTGGTGAGGTCGCTCCTTTTTACATCAGTTTGAACATACACGACTTGATCTTGCATAACGCTATGCTGGATTCAGGTGCCTCCCACAATCTGATGCCTAAAGTAGTAAGGGAAAAGTTGGGACTGGAGGTAACTAGACCATACAAGGATTTACACTCATTCGACTCCAACAAAGTTAAATGTATTGGTTTGATCAAGGATTTATGCATCACCTTGGTTCAGATTCCTGCGAAGAGCATGGTAATGGATGTGGTGGTTGCAGACATCCCGTCGAAGTATGGAATCTTGCTATCCCGGTCTTGGGGGGCTAAGTTGAAAGGAACCCTGCAGCTGGATATGTCTTATGCCACTATCCTGGTGTTTGGGCAACAGAGGAGGCTATACAGAGAAACATTGATGAAGTATATGGTCAGTAGCCAAGAAAAACTGCACAATTATCCCCTTTACTCTGCGCATTCCGATTTAGATTCATTCATCTTGTACAATGATGGTGATACGGAAGAGCAAGATACTCAGCTTATGGAAGACACATCTAGTCAAGATGAAAGCCAAGAAAGCATTGAGGTAGCTAAGATGAAGAACGTGATAACTGAAGATTTACCCGTTGATTTCTGGAGTATGCATTTTGATGGAGCTATGAGTAAAGAAGGAGCAGGAGCTGGTGTCTGGCTGCATAATCACAGAAACAGGTATTCAGAAAACCATTCCTACAAATTAAATTTCCAGTGCACTAACAATGTTGCCGAGTATGAAGCTTTGATGCTCGGTCTAAAGCTTTTGAAAAAGGTTGGTGCTAAACAGATTATGGTAAGAGGTGATTCTGAATTGATAATCAAGAAAATTAAAGGTGAGTATGTTGTGAAACACCCACGTCTTAAAGCTTATAGGAATGTTTTCCTTGATGCTTTGAGGTGTTTTACTGAAGTTGACCTGCAGGTAATGCCGAGGGGACTGAATATTATGGCAGACGGATTGGCTACGTCAGTAGCCACCTGTAAGATTCATTTCCACCCAACTTGCCCATATACTGTTGAGGTGAAATGCAGACCTACAGTTCCCGAAAATATCAGGTACTGGCAAGTGTTTGGTAATGATGATCAGATCGAAGACTTTCTTCAATGTAAAAACGACTTTGAATGTACAAATATAGATTTAGAGAATGAAGATGAAAATGTAAATAGTGCTGATTTTGAAATTGATAGTGTAAATACCATAGATTCAGGAGAGTTAGGTGATGACGATTTGGATGCTGACGTTTTACAGTTGAAAAACAATGTTTTACCTAGAGGCCTAGTTCCTTTAGAGGACTTGTTCGATTCTAACGACGTAGCCCAAAAACCAAAAATCGAAGCCCATGGACAAGATGTAGAAGATTGTAATATAGGGACTGAAGAGAAACCTAGGATGGTCAAACTGTCTAAATCATTACCCCCAGAGAAAAAACTCAAATACATTGAGTTGTTCAAAGAATTTTCGGATGTTTTTTCCTGGAGCTATGAAGATTTGAAAGCCTATGATACCAGCATCATACAACACATGATTCTAATAAAAGAAGACCAAAAACCGTTTAGGCGGAAACTTAGGAGGATAAATCCCAAGTTGCTCCCACTAATAGAAAAAGAAATCAAGAAAATGTATGATGCCAAGATCATAGTTCCACTGCGTTTCTCCAAGTGGGTCTCTAATTTGGTCCCTACACGTAAGAAAACCGGGGAAATTAGACTTTGCATAGATTTTCGAAATATGAATAAAGTCTCCCTGAAAGATAATTACCCCTTGCCGAAAATGGACCACATCTTGCAAAGGGTGGTTGGGTCCAGTCGAATTTCTCTGCTGGACGGTTTCTCAGGTTACAACCAGATCTTAGTTCACCCGGACGACCAAGACAAAACTGCTTTCACCACACCATGGGGCACTTTCATGTATGTGAAAATTCCTTTCGGTATGATGAACGCAGGAGCTACATTCCAGAGGGCAATGGATATCTCCTTCATGGAAGAATCAGGTAAGTTTATTGTCGTCTATTTAGATGATGTGACCGTGTTTTCCCAATCTGATGACGAACACCTAAGGCACCTTAGACGAGTTTTCGAGAAATGTAGGAGGTTTGGGATTTCTTTAAATCCTAAGAAGTGCCTTTTCGGGTTAGAAGAAGGCAAATTTCTAGGACACATCATCTCCAAAGATGGAATCAGAATAGACCCGAGCAGAATCGAGGCCATACAAAATTTGGAACATCCCAGGAACCTCAAAGAACTACAGTCTTTTATCAGAAGAATTAACTTTCTGCGAAGATTCATTCCCAATCTGGCAGAACTCCTCAGGAACATTACAAACATGCTTAAAAATTACGTAAAAATAAAATGGGACTCTGAGTCCAGACAATCTTTCGAATAGGTCAAACGAGCACTCACAAAAGCCCATGTTTTGATCAGTCTGGATTTTACTAAGGATTTCTATCTCTTTTCTTTCGCCTCTGAACATACTATAGAAGCTGTATTACTGCAAAAGAATAGTGAAGGGTATGAACAACCCATAGATTTCTTTAGCAAAGCGTTAAGGGATGCTTCTCTGAATTACAATATAATGGAGAAACAAGCTTTTGCCTTGGTAAAATCCATAAAAAACTTTAGTGTCTACATTCTCCATTCCCACACCATAGCTTATGTTCTGAACACGGTAGTCAAAGACATCTTGACACAGGACAATCCGAATGGAAGAAGGGGAAAATGGATTGCTGTCATTTTAGAATATGATATAGAGATTAAGCCCACTAAACTAATCAAAGGTCAAGGCCTTACTAAACTAATGGCTGAATCTAACTTTCATGCTCTTGACATTAATTTTCTAGATGTGGCAGATGAACAGGGTGAGATGGCGATTCCAAATGTGAGAGAAGTATTTCTCAACTGTCCATGGTATGCAGACCTTATATTCGTTTTACAAAATTTACAAGCTCCCCCTGGTTTGACTAAGACTAAAGCTAGATTTTTGAAGTTGAAAGCTTTGAAATTCTGTATTCTAGAAGGAAATTTGTATTGGAAAGATCCTGCAGGCATTCTGTTAAATTGTTTACTGAAAGATGAAGCTGATAAAGTTTTACAAGAGTTTCATGCAGGAGAATGTGGTGGCCATTTGAACTGGAAGGTCACAGCCAACAAAATACTCAGAGCTGGATTCTATTGGCTACCATGTTCGCTGATGTGCATCAGAAGGTAACAAAATTTCACTAGTGTCAACTGTTTGAAGGCAAAAGGAAACTCCTTCCTTTTCCTCTGAAACCAATTTCAGTTGAAGCCCCTTTTCAGCAATGGGGGCTCGACTTCATTGGAGAAATACACCCACCTTCTTCAGGCCAACATAGGTGGATTCTTACTGCCACCGATTATTTTACCAAATGGATAGAG
The DNA here is from genome assembly GCA_000966675.3 of Picea glauca. Lineage (NCBI taxonomy): Eukaryota > Viridiplantae > Streptophyta > Pinopsida > Pinales > Pinaceae > Picea > Picea glauca. The sequence continues at coordinate 1,279,937 of JZKD02S1977596.1, read as the reverse complement.
GCAATACCAAGAAAACAAGCCACTGACTCTATTATTATCAAATTCCTTGAAAACAATATTTTATCTCGTTTTGGTTGTCCTAGAAAGATTATAACTGACAATGCAGCTGCCTTTCGGTCGAAGAAACTCATAGAATTTTGTAGCCAGTATCACATTGGTTTGGGGCATTCCACAGCCTACTACCCTCAGGGGAATGGGCTGGCGAAATCTTCAAACAAAACTTTGGTAAATATCATCAAGAAAACATTGCAGGAAAACAAGAAATCATGGCACAATAAGTTGGTGTTTGCTTTATGGGCTGACAGACTGACCACCAAAAGGTCAATTGGTATGTCACCATACCAGCTGGTCTATGGTACAGAGGCAGTTTTTTCCACTTATTTGGGAGTCCCTGTCATGAAGTTACTTCAAGAGGTACAAGCTGAACCAAATGAATCACAGAGAAGGATCAACCAGATTATCCAGTTCCAGCAGTCTAGGGAGGATGTTTTCAACAAAACACAGGTCGTCCAAGAAAACATCAAGAATATCTTTGACAAACGAACCAAGGAATATGATTTTGAGTTGGGAGATTTGGTGTTGAGATGGGATGCCAGGAATGAGGACAAGGGAAAGCATGGGAAATTTGACAATCTGCGGACAGGGCCATACATGATCCAAGCTTTCCGGGGAAACAATGCTTTCTTGCTAAACAACGTCGATGGGTCAGATCTGCCAGGAGAACCTATGAATGGAAGAATGCTGAAACATTATGTCCCACCTAAGTAGAATATTTGAGTGCTCACTCTCCATTGTACATACCAGTTTAAGTTTTGTTTTTTACTTGCATTTTCTGGGTGAGGAACATTAGTCAGTTGGTTGAATCCCGAAGACAAGGCCCTAAGCTGCTGACTATTGTTTTCCAATTTTTTAGAATAAAACCAACGAAAGCTACTATGCATAAATTCGCAGGACTACAGGAACCAAGATTCTTGGCACTTCACAGGGAAAGTACCATCCCCAGGTGGAGCCGCTGTTATCACCCCATAAATTATGGGAATCAACTGGTGACTGGGATATTATCTGTCTCTAGTTTTTTCGTTGACAAATGATTTTTCAGTCTGTAAATAATTTGATAAAAGAGAAAAAGAAAATAAAGAAAAGAAAAGAAAAAGAAAAAGAGGGCATAAAAGAATTAAAAAAAAGGCCCCATGCAATAATAGTAACTTGGCCATACCTTTCAAGCATGGCCAAGTTCTTTTTAAATTTGATGTTGATAGGATAGTGAATAATTTGGCTAAATAGTTTAATCTTAGCCAAAATGTCTAGGTTAGATTAGTGAATAAATCTGGCCACACTGTCTAATCCTGGTCAGATAGCCCCAGGGTAGAGTAATTTCTTAACCCAACAGTTCAATCTGGGTTAATAGTCATAGGAAGATAGGTTAGTAGGTAGGTTAGTTGCTTCATTGTTTCACTCCCATAAAACCAGCTCGAGGTAAAATGTCACACCATGTCTCAAATGCCTAAAGGATAGTTTGGTCGAAGTCCCTTGGTGGTGTCTATGTGAAAAGTTTGGGAAAAAACCCATAAGATGCACCTATCCTAAGTTTTCCCAACACATTTTTCTCCTCTCCTGATTTATGCTCCATGCACTTTTCGATGGTCCAGATCGTGGCACCCAGATCTATGACGCACAGATCATTCCAGACCCCCCTGATTGTTCTGCTTTTAACCGGGGAGGGGGGTCCAGAATCAGTAATAAGATTTGTGCACA
>JZKD02S1977596.1:1260890-1271353 GCA_000966675.3 Picea glauca | reverse complement strand
GGGGGGGGGGGTCCGGAATGGTTATTTTTCTCTGGCGAGCCCCTGGTCATACTTGGCGTCATCCTATTAGCTCCAAAATTCATATCACCATATGCTATCTGACAGCCCCTGTCACTCATGGACATCATTTTCCACTGATTCCACTCGTCCCACTTGTTCTCGAGTTATTTCCCATCACATAACTGTTGTCAGTCCCTGCTGTCAGACCCCTACCCCTTTCACTCATGACCAGCCCCTTATCACGACTTGTATGTCCAATCCCTAGCCTCCACGTCACCCGCCTGTATGTTTCGGCCACCGTCATCTACCATCTCACCCCCAAGTGGCACGTTGTTCATTTATTATGGGATAACACACCCGTTATCCTGTTGACCTGTCTCCCGCTCTCAACCGACCCCATTTTTAAATAAAACTACCATTATTCCCTCTACATTCATATTTCTCCCATCACACCAGAAAATTTACCTCATACTCCTCCATTGCATTTCCATCGCTTTCATCTACAGTCAGTCGACCCCACTAACTTCTTGTTTATTGCAGGTACTGTAGCAGAGATGGCGCCAAAGCCAAGACAAGTAGAAGGAGAGGAGAATCATTTTCTCCCACCTCCTGTCGACCTGGACAAAATCCCATTGGTCGACAAAGACAGATTGATCACTGATACCAAGTGTGATTTCGATTTTTCAAACCTCCAGTCATGGCTACGGGAGGTTTTCCTGGACCAGAGCGATGAAATTGGACTCTGGGAGTCCAATTTTCCCCTTTACCCTTTTCCCCAGATACACCATTTCCCCGAATTCGCACTTAAATGCCAAGCTCACTACATCCCCAAATAGAGAGTCGTCATATCCTCATCCGGAGACACCCTGTTTCTCATCACTCCCAAAGACATAGACCAGATGATACAAATTCCCCGTGTTGAATCTGCGTCTCCTTTCAACTTAGAAATCCTCACTGAGTTATACCAAAAGATGACTTTTCCCCAGCGAGCTCAAATTTTTGAGCTTTTCCTTCCCATCTCCGCTCAATTCCCTTCCACAAATCCCCCTTACCCATCATCCATGTTCTCCACCAAGGGAAACCAGGTCATTTCCTCCCTTTGTGCTCTGTTAGGTTACTATTTCGACCAGTGGGTAGACGAGTCCATTCTGGGTTTTCTATCCATTTTCTCCAATGATGAAAAACCCACAACACAGTTTGATTACAGTACCTTCTTGGTCGACAATATTCATGAACAGTTCGTGAATTTTAGCACAGAAGGCATGTTCAGATACTCATCTATATTGGCATACATATTTGTTTACTTTCAAGCAGATAAATTCAATTTCTCCATGCAGAAGATTGATGCAGATGGAAGGCCTCAGCCAGTCACATCATGGACCTCTTTACTGAAGCACAACTCCACAGAGTATAGCTTCAAGGCTTTCATCGATCTGTTTTTCCACCCGGTGGTAAGCATGTTGAGCGGCAGGCCCGAACCTAGAATAAATGACGAAGTCCAGAGAATTATGCATCTCTCGGACAGCTCAAAGACTGGATATTGGTACCTATATCAAAACCACACCGAGATCAGAGTATTCAGGTGCGAGTTGGTACCTTACAAGCTGCCCAAATATGTGTCGGTAAGAATCTTTGCTTTAGACTACATAAGGCAGATCATGAATTCATATGACATTCATTTCATATCTTTGAAGAAAAAACAGAAGCTTCGAATCAAGGGACAGATTAGCTCCTTCATCTGCAACAGTCGAGGCGTCGGGGAAGAAGTTGACAAAATGTTGAAAGAAATGAAATTATTTACGAGTTTCCCATGGCACTATGATCCATGCGGGATCATTTCAGAAATGCGGGTGAAAAATAAAAACATCCTATATGTTCATGAGTCCAAGCCCGAGATTGAAAAATTTTCCAATCAAACAGTGTGGATGCTTGACACCTTGGTCGAAGTGGAACAGCAAGTTCCCCCGACCACCGTACTTCCAACTTCCACACCACCGGTCCCTAAGGAAAAAAGGCCCGGACAAGAATCATCTCCGCCTGTCACGGAGGTTTCGTCTGAAGAGTTCCAATTGCACACTAAGAGGCCCAAGACAACCACAGTTCCCGGTCCAACCGGAGAAATAGAAGTCCCGCCTACCACAGTGGTCAAACCTATCATTCCACCCTTCGGGACGGTCGTTCATAAGGAAATCACCCCAGTAGTACTGAAGAAATCCTCAGGCTCCCCCCTAGACACTCAGCCGAGCAATACTTGGCCCAAATTGAGCATCTTCGAGAAGTACGAGATGATTAAGAAAAAGAATCAGACTCTTACCAGCAGTACCTATGCTCAGTTTCGAAAGAAAATGTCAACTGCGTAGCACAGGATGTTGTTTTTTTTGACATAGAAAAGGGCAGGATGCACATGGATTTCCTCCAGACACAGGTACCAGACCCAAAGGTAATCACAGACTACAAGAGGGCCACCTTCGAGTTCCAAATGAAGGACGTGCACCCAGCAGATCAGATGGATCTGCATAAACAGACAGGGGAGATGGTTTTCCATACATTGGCACATGCTTCAGCTTCCGCAACAAAATTTTAGGTATCATTGAGCAATGCTCAGACACAACTAAATCTGGAGAAGATATCATCCTTCACAAAAGACAACAGAATCAAAACTTTGGAGGAGCTAGTCCTCAAGATTGGCTATGACCCCTCCAACGTCAAAGTTGCAGAGGAGATGATAAAGAAGAAAAATGCATACATCGTCGCTTTAAGAAAACAACTGAAACTTTCACCCACAAAGGAATCACAGGTGAAGAAGATAGCAGAGAAAGAAGGTGAGAAAGACGAAATGCTCAAGATGCTCATGGAGCAGAACACCCAACTCAAAGAAATGGAAGCGGAGATGGAGAAACTGTTAAAGGAGAAAGAGCAGTTGAAGTCGATGGAAGCCATTCCATTGACTTCCATCCCAATCTTAGGGACAAGCACAGCACCAGTGACAGCAGTCCTCTCCATAACTCCAGCGACATCTCAGGAGAAGACAACTGACCTTGGCAAATCCATGGAGAAGATGAACCTGCAAGAGACAGAGATCAGTAGGCTTAAAAAGGAAGTTGAGAGCCTCCAAGAACTCAAGAATTCTTTCCAGACCAACCTGTCCAAAGAAAAGCAGACAACAGAGAAGCTCAAGCAGGAGCTACAGCAGCTCCAAAAGCAAACAGTGGCACGGAAAACTTTGGCTGAGGTCAAAGAGAATGTATGGACAGACATCACAATGTCCATAAATGAGATATGGCCCATGATCCAAATTATGTTTGAATAGAATGAGTTGGTCCAGAGGAGCAAATAGGCCATTGAAAAGATCAGAGTAGAATTAGGAGATAGACCAACTCAGGCAAATGAGATCATCAAATTCCTAAATTCTAAGACCAGAGAAGAGCTAGAAGAGTTGAAGATTGAGGACAGAACAGAGACCATCCTTGAGGTCAAAAAAGTTTTGACCAAGAGGGGATTAATGCTTCAACTTGAAGAAAAGGTTCAGACCATGGACCTAGGAGTACAAAAATTCTTCAACAAGATCGAAACTCTCCAGAAAAAAGGTCTCCCCGGTCTGAAAGTTATTAATGATAAACTGATGACACTCCCAAATTACAAAAAGAGACTGTTTGAAGTGTCTAAGGACAGTTCAAAGTTTGTTGGCATACAAGGGAGCATCACTGGAAAATCATTCCTGGACACTCTTCAGTTGGACATCAGCATCCAACATGAGATTCAATACATATTCCTCACTAAGCCCACTTTTTCCAAATATACGGAAATGGATGAAGTGTATCGGAGATTGCTCAAAGTCATTGTGCCTAGTCATCTCAGATGGGAGGAACTCTGCGATCTGCTTGATTAGCAGATGAGTTGTCCAGGTCTAGTCACTTGTCCAGTTAGATGAGGTCGTGCAAAGGATTCATCAACGGTCTACCCAGAATTTCAGCGTGCAATTGCACCAAGTCATCAATCAATTTGATTAGTTAAATTAGTTAGGCTAAAAATAGAATTGACACGTCCTGATCAGTTATGACAGGAACGATTGTAATTTGAATTATAAATAATTCACCTTTCGAAGTATTGAGTGTTGTTGATCTTTACACCCTGACGCTATCAGACTGTAACATTTTTTAAGAGATCTGCCATTAATAAAAGGACGCACTTTACAGGATTCTTGCGTGTATTCACTGGTGATGTTTATTCTCTAAGTTGAATGTTTTTCTTGCTTTGTGATCATATTGTTTTCTAAAACTAATATTTAAGAGTAACGTATGTTGCAGGATTTATCTTGGATACCCTGTTTCCGACTTTAAAGATTTTAATGTTTATCTTCTGATGTTTTCAATTAAGAAATTCTTAACTTATTCTTGGTTGAATTTATCTTTCTCATATTTTCTTATGTCCATCATTTAAGCTATTAAAGATCCAGTGAGTATATTATCTCGCCCTGTGGAAGTATTCCTTTACGTTTTTGGTTTGTATCTCATGTTTATTATAACACGGACCCCATATCCCAATGGAGGTGTAGACTGTCTCAACCAATCAAAAACACATTGACAACAAAACCTACAGATTTCTTTACCTAGCCTAATATCTAAATTGAAACATAGCTAAATCATATAGAGATATCCCTCTCTAAATCTGGAAGGGCTAGATCCTAGCTTTAAAAGTGGTTGGATAAAGTTACCTTGTAAATTTCTTCTATCTCAACCTCTAGGAAATTTACCAAGTGATAACACCAGTGACGAGGAATAAAGGTTACTCTCCTTCCTCTCTGATATCACTCACTCTGCATAATGCCAGAGTTCTCCCCTCGCGTCTACCCCCCAATCGCTTCTACCCTATGCCTTATCCTCTTGCGAGGTTGTGTGTGGCACGATTACCCTCGCGCTGGTCAGGCCTGATGGCTCTACGGATGGGCGGTTCACCTCACGTCCCTCATTAATCCATCTACCTACCAGCCTGCGAGACATTTAATTCAGGGCCAGCTGGCCGCTTTTGGTTCTCCGAGTCAGTGGAGTCCAAATACGGTATTAATTATCGGTGGAAGTTCACGCCACCTTTCCAGGTGCCTTCCACCGCCATCATGGTCTCTTTTTCTGCACATCCCCTCTCAGCATTTCTGCAATAAAATTCATAATGTTATTCACATTCATTGACCTTTTCCTCAAGGTCCATTTACATCACATATTCACATCTATGAGTTTTCCATAGTTCTTGGCCAGTCCAATTATTTTTACAAACTGGGGGAAATAGGGTGTTACACTCATATAACAGAGACAATGAGGTTCTCAAACAAGTAGAGAAGATCTTGGGGGCTGAACAATGTGTTCAGACTTAAAGGACAAAGGGATGCAAACTCAATATGAAGTGAATAATTTCTCCAGAGTAACTTTGCTCTCAAAGTTGAATTCTTCTCCCTTTTTCCATAGCTCAGATTTGGCCCATTTATAGTCTTCAAGTGGAACTGAAGGGTTGGTTCAGAATGTTTCCAGTATATGGAAGGACAAGGATCATGGATCTCATGACATGACATGGAAACCCGACACCGTTTTTTAATTTTGGGCACAAATCCCTATGTACACGGGTTGTAGTGGTGCAACCTGCTTATACACATGTTGTAATATAGGTAGGGTGTGTATATGTAGAAAAATAATGTTTTTAGCTCTGGAATTTGCAAAAAGGGACTTCAAGTCTGCACAGGAAAATGGAAAAAGGCCTTCTTTGCAATTTTGCATAGGGTGAGGCAAATCTTGCTCTAACAAGTACATAAATGTAGTTCTTGATGTGCTTGAAAATTTCATAGAATATAACCTTTCAGTGATTCCAAGAGGAGAAAATTTGATTGTTGATGCATTAGCTACTTCATATTTTTTTTTCAAGATTTCCATCTTTCCTAACAGCGAATATGAGATCGAAGTTAAACGCAGACTAGTAGTACCTAATAATATCAAGTATTGGCATATTTTTTAGGATGATAAGCAGGTGGTAAGGTTTCTCTGAATGACTGATGAGTTTGCCAACACAAATATTGACGAAGAAATTTCTTTGTTCAGGAAGAAGATGCATAAATGTCTCCAAATGTAGATAGTTTCCTAAATCAAATAGTTGGTAAGTACATTGTTCATATCGAAAATAATGTTATCCCTAAGGGTTTGGTTCCACTAGAAAAACTCTTTTACAATAATGATATGGAAAATAATCCCAAAGTCACCCCAAATGATGATGAAATAGAGGATTGCAATATTGGAACTAAGGAATAACCTAAAATCATCAAATTTTCCAAATCACTCAACCTAGAAATCAAGGAGAGATATAGGAGCTTAATGAAGGATTTTCCGGATGTTTTTTCTTGGATCTATGAAGATTTAAAGGTGTATGACACGAATATTATCCAGCATGTCATTCCAATTAGAGATGGCCAAAAACCATTCAAACATAAATTGAGAAGGATTAATCCTTTGACGTTGCCACTCATTGAGAAAGAGGTAAGAAAATTGTGTGATGCCAAGATCATAGTATCTTTGAGATTCTCTAAATGGCTAGCCAACTTAGTTCCTGTCAGAAAGAAAAGTGGTGAAATTAGGTTTCGTGTGGATTTTTGAAATATGAATAGGGTTTCCCTTAAAGACAACTATCATCTTCCCAAGATGGACTACATTTTGCAGAAAGTGGTTGGGTCACAGAAAATGTCAATGCTAGATGGCTTTTTTGGATACAACCAAATCATGGTGCACCTTGATGATGATGAGAAGACAACCTTCACAACACCCTGGGGCACATTCATGTATGCCAACATGTCCTTTGTGCTTATGATTGCAAGGGAAAAATTCCAAAGAGCTATGGATATAGATTTTGTTAATGAAAAAGATAAGTTCATTGTTGTTTATTTAGATGACATTACTATTTTTTCAAATTCTAATAATGAGCATTTGCAACATTTGAAAGGGGTGTTTGAGAAGTGTAGGAGATTTGACATTTCATTAAATCCCAAAAATTCCAACTTTGGAATACAAGAGGAAAAGCTACTTGGTCATATCATCTCAAAAGAAGGAATAAAGATAGATCCCGGCAGGGTAGCTACAATTCTAAAAATTGATATTCCTAGGAGTAAAAAGGAGGTACAGTATTTTATTAGAAGGGTGAATTTTCTGAGGAGGTTTATTCCCAATCTAGCAAAAATCATAAATTTCAATACTAGTATGTTGAGGAAAGGAAGTGAGATAAAATGGACACTAGAACCTAGAAAATCCTTTGAGGACATAAAGGTAGCATTGACCAAGTCACTAGTATTAGCTAGTCCAAACTATTCAAAGGACTTCATATTATTTTCTTTTGCATCGAAACACACCATTGCAGGGGTCTTGTTACAAAAGAATGAATAAAATTTTGAAAGGCCTATAAGCTACTAAAGTAGAACTTTAAGAGATTCCCCATTAAAGTACAACATCATGGAGAAGCAAGCATATGCATTGGTAAAATCCCTGAAAGAATTTAGAATATACATTTTGCATTGTCATATTGTTGCTTTTATTCCTAATAATGTTGTGAAAGATATTCTAACTTAGTCAGTTCCTAAAGGAAAAAGGGGAAAATGGATAGCGATTTTGTTGGAATATGATTTGGAGATAAATCCTACAAAGTTAATCAAAGGCCAAGGACTTGCCAAACTGATGACACAGTCAAATTATGATGTGTTTGGGATAAAATTTATTGCAAATCTGTCAGAATCTCCATGGTATGTTGGCATCATATATGTTTTGAAAAAATTACAAGCTCCTTTGTTACCCATGATTTTGGTCAATCTTGATGGTGTATTGATGATGGTGTACTCAGGCTCCTCATAAGAACTTTCTCCTGAGAAAAGTGACATTCATCTCTTCCCAGAAAACTTACTTTTGAAGAGAGTTCACAGGTTGTTAATATCCTAGGGTGCGAGAATGACCCATTCTCGCAAGCTTCCTTAAGCTAGGGTGCGAACTTCTCGCACTGTGCTACATAGCTAGGGTGAAAACTTGTTCTAAAGCTTGGAAAAAGATGAAGTCTCGATGGTTCTAGAAGGGAATCTTCTAGAAGAATGGGTTGGCATTCGAATGGTTATCTTTGTACTGGTTTCCCTAATATTGTGGGATCATTCTTATCCAAGTAACCATCTTATCCTCTCCTATATATTGATGGAATTCCCATGGAAACGGTTAAGCAAGATTCATTGGAGAAATGGTGAAAGAATTGTGTGAAGGACCTAGCTTGAACAAGAGCTTGGAGACTCTAGCAAGTCTATCAAGAGGAATTGGATCTTCTTCATACAAGGATTGAGAAATTGTGTGTGTTGGAGCCAAGAGTCATCGAAAGGAAGCTTGCGACATCAAGGCGATCAGGTTGTATCTTCTACTTTCGATTGATATGATACAGTGGCATTTCCTTTTCCCATAAATCCATTCTTACTTTATTGTGTAATTCCTTGACCTTAAACATAAGTTGACAGTTGAATATATTTTGTTATCTTCTCTTTGGTTGGTTTGTGTTGTCTTGGTCTTGACCTCATGAGAGCACTGGAGCGAAGCAGGAGCAACAGAGACCCTAGGAAGTGATACAAAGGTATGTTACTTGTTCCTCCCTACTAGCTAATTCAATGGTCAAAACTTAGGGAAAGAGTCATGTCCTGTCCTGTTTTGTTCTAGATCCAGGTGGATCTAGGGAGATATGTTAGTGTTCGCACCTACCGATTAGTCCGATAAAAAAATTGGTGACACCACTGGGGATATAACCCATTTTCTTTGTGTTTTTTTGTGTTTTTCCTTGGCCATTTGCTCTTGCCTTACCTTTCTCCATTCATATCAATCTCTGAGTCTTCAGGATACCCTGATAGACCCTCTGGGTCCATAGGCCTCTTCAAATTTTGTGTCTTTTTCCAAAAATTTGTTTAGTTTCAGACATTCTCGCACTGCACTCCACAGTGGCCTGCGAGAATATATGAAGTTCACACTTTGCTTTTAGGTCCAGTGCGAGGTTCTTGCACTCTTCTCAAAGTTGGCCTACGAGAATGACCCATTCTCGCACTGTGTAATACTATTAGCCTGCGAACCCTCTTTTCAAAATTTTGGATTTGAGATTTTTGCATTTTTAGCTGCCCAGATCAATATAGGTGCATGAAAAGAGATTCTTGGACCATTGGTTGATGTCTTCTTGTCTTCGGATTTTGTGCACGAACAATCTTAGGAAATCAAAGGCTCTTCCTGTCCATTTTTCTCGACTTTCGTTTCTTGACTTTTCTTGGCAAAGATATACTCTCTGATTTTGGAATCTGAGTGTGCTTGTTTGTTTAAGAACCAGTGATCGGTTGAAAGTTGAGCTTCTTTGTCTTTATCATTTGCTCATTATTTGAAAGATCACTTTTCTCATGCAATTGAAAAGACTAGTTTGGTTTGCTTGTTATTTTTGTTTCCATTGAAAGATTGGTTTGGGTTTTTGTCTATTGCTTGTTCATTAGTTTTTGGTTTTCTTCACTCTCACCATCATGGTGTAGGTCCTTTTTGAAAAGTGAACAACGTTTTTCTTTCAAAATCATTTTCGTCTTCAAAAGTATTGAAAAGCAATTGTTGGAATTATTGAAAAAGGAACAATAGAGAATTGTTATTATTGCGTGATTTATTGCAATTGCATTTTAAAGGAAATTGTGTATTGTAGTTCAAGTTTGATCCGAAAAACTTCTCTTTCCCTCCCGTACATAGGATTCATTGAAATAAAATTGATATATTTCATTCTTATCCATGCATCGTTGGGTCAGAGTCTCATACAACATCAGTTTCATCTCTGCTTCCTTTGAGTAACAACAGCCCTTAATAACATTGCGCAATTGTAAAATTTAACTAGTAACTCTTTTCTAGGGATCTATTACACCAACATTTAGCTAGGCTAGTGCTTTGGAATAGGTAGAGAGATACACTCTCCAAAGCACAAAACACACAATAGCATCTTGTGTTAAGGAGTGTCAAATTCCATTTGCAACATTTTGTTCTGGGAAGCCCTTCTCACACAAGGGTCGAACACAAGGTCACATTGATCTTGACAGAGTCACTCACCCTGCTTTGTTGATATCGGTGTAGAGATTGCACGTATTACAGGGGTCACTTGAAGGTATACCCACAATGATGAGTGGAAGCCTTTTGATTTGATTTCGGGATCGATACCCTACCCTTGCGTGTGGATCGGACTATCGACTGTCTCCCCAGGATTTATTGTTGTCGGTGGTAACCTTAGTGGCCTATCTTACTAGGGTCTTACACAAGGTGACTGTGAAGGGGAAAGTCTTCATGGTACCTGGAATCGACGTTGGCCAAAATCACTCGAGCTCCTTGGAGGGTATACCCATGATTATGTGTGGGAGCTTGCACCAGGGTGTAAGTCCATTAAGCAGGTCGTCAACGTAACTTTTC
>JZKD02S1977596.1:1222314-1250015 GCA_000966675.3 Picea glauca | reverse complement strand
ACCATTTTTCTGAGAAAAGGTAATGCTTGATAATTGATATGAGTGTACCTTCTATGCCAAAGCTCATTAGGGTTGACTTCGTCATGTACTAGAGCTTCTTCATTTTGTTCTAGTATTCTATATAGATTTCCTTCACAACTTCCAATAACCCTAGCATCCTCTATGTTGGAATTCTTATGCCATGATAACACCTTTCCATCCATGAAGGTTATTATGTTTCCTTTGTCTTCTAAACATGAAATCGATACAAGATTCTTTTCTAAACCAGGTACATATAAAACATTACTTAAGTGAACATGATTACCTGATTCCAACTTGACGGAGGCTTGTCCAAATCCTTTGACGGGGTAAGTGCTTTTGTCTCCAAGCTCCACTTTGTACAATGTCTTTCTCTCATTTAGATTTGAGAGTCTGGCTTGATCTCCCATCATGTGCCTAGAAGCTCCACTATCGATTATCCACATGTCATCTTCAATCGTCCCAATAAGTGTTGAGTAGTGTAAAAGACTAATTGTTTCACACATGTCTTCGGTTGACTGGTAACTAGTCACGCCTTGATCCAAAAATTCAACTTTGTCATTTATGTCTTCTGAGAGAGACAAGAGGTGCGCTGAGTTAGGGCGCATCTGAATATCTTCTTCTTGAGCGAGATGCTCCATTACAAGGTGTTGGATCGAAGATTTAGGGTTTATGCAACTGCTTCTGCTAGTAACCCTAGCTGCAGTGTTTTGGAAGTTGCTCCTTCTAGTAACCCTAGCGGAAGTTCCTCGACGAGCTCAATATCCTAGTGGCTATGTTTCCTTCCAGTGTTTTAGGCTGAATGAAGGGGGTGTGGGCCCATAACCTGTTAGAATATAGAATATTGTGTTCGTTTTACCATTGATGATACCCTCGTCACCCAACCATAGGCCAAAGCCACCCTCCGGGCACCTTGACCTTGATAGAGAAGAGAATCTTGGTAGCAATCCAATATCCAAGAGAGGCTAATGCACCAAGCAAGAATAGAAACCAAGTTGATTAGATAATCCCACCCAGAGGCTAGCGCACACCTTCCCAGAGACTTGCGCACAAGCTACTACTGCACCTGCGCAGATCCAGTTCTCTCTACAATTGTTGAGATGTGAATAATTAGAGTTAGCGCCCTGTATTTATAGTAGTCTGGGCAGTTTTACTGGGGCCGAATTCTCCTTCTGGGTACTAATAAATTCATTTTAAATATATTTCTGCAACCGACAACTTGTCTAGGGTTTCCTTCATTTCTTTGCTTCCTTCCGGAATATTCTAATCTCGTCATAGGTCACAATAAAGGTTCATACCTCCCAAAGCTACCATAATATTAACACAGAGATATCTCGAATACCAATAATATAACATAAATGTATCAAAGATGCGACCATAAACAAAGAGATACAGTAATACACAATTTATATTAATGTGTGAAATGTATAGAACTGTAAAAATACAGAGTGAAAGACTCACTAGAATGGTGGCATCTTATCTTTGAGAAGAGATGTGATGACTAATCTCATTCGCAAGAAGACGATTTTAAAATGAAGCTCCAAAGGCCTTTTTATCATAAATAAAATCCAAAACCCTAACCCCTAAAGATGAAAATCCAACAGTTTTGTGGCCCCCGTTTTGGGTAGTTTGGTATATCAACTTCCCGGGGGCGTAACTTTGGCATATGATCTCTATTTTGGGCGCACGATAGCTCGTTGGAAAGGTATCATCAAGGAAATTCATTTTGGGGGCTCAATCAGATCCTTTGGATATAATTAAGAAGCTCGATCCCGAAAAACCTTCATTTAGACCCTCAAAATGGTCCCGGAAGTTAAAAACTGCTAAAAATAGTAAATTACCAAAATTGCTAGAAAATTGTTTTGAGCCAGTTGGAAAAGGTGGGTGGCCACCGATATCCACCTGGATCAGTACGCTACAAATGTTGGAGTGAAAGGTACAATTAAAAGAGATGATGGATAAAGGGTATAGAAGGCTGAGTGTGTCCCCATGGGGAGCACTAGCATTGTTTGTAAAAAAGAAAGATGGTACCTTGGGGTTGTGTATCAATTACCAGTAGTTGAACAAGATAACCATCAAGAACAAGTACCCACTACCCAGGATTGATGATCTTTTTTATTAGCTCAGAGGAGCTACAATCATTTCTAAAATAGACTTGAGATCTAGGTATCATCAAGTCAAAATTAAGGATGAATACTTCCACAAGACAACTTTTAGAACGAGGTATGGATACTATGCATTTTTGGTGGTGCATTTTGGGCTTACCAACACACCAGCCACCTTTATGTGTTTGATGAACAACATTCTCAACAAGTATTTGGACAAGTTCATCCTTGTGTCTGTTGATGATATCTTAGTATATTCCAATACCAAGGAAGAGCACAAATAACATCTTAGGTTGATGCTACAAGTGTTGAGAGATCACCAAAAATGTGCTAAATATAACGAGTGTGACTTATTTAAAAGGAAGATCCAATATTTGGGTCACATAATTTCAGAAGATGGAGTGGTTGTTGATCTAGAAAAGCTTAATGCAATCATGGATTGGCCAACCCCTAGGAATGTATCAAAAGTAAGATCGCTTATGGGATTAGTTGGATACTACAGTAGGTTTATTAGGGGATTTTCCAAGATTGGGCATCCCATCACCTCATTGCAAAAAAAATGGGTGAAGTTTGTATGGTCAAGAGAGTGTGAAACTAGTTTTCAGAAGCTAAAACACCTCTTAACCAATGCCCTTGTCCTAAAAATCGCAGACCATGAAAAAGATTTCCTAGTCTACACTAATGCTTGCAAGGAAGGACTTTGTGGAGTTCTCATGCAAGAAGGACATGTGATTTGCTATGAACCAAGGAGATTAAATGAGCATGAACAATGTTATGTTACCCATGACTTGGAGCTTGCAGCCATTGTGAACGCTTTAAAAATGTGGAGCAATTACTTGCTTGGAAGGAGATTTGTCTTGATGACAGATCATTGTGGACTGGAATACCTATATGACCAGTCAAGGTTAAATGTCAAACAGGCTAGGTGGATGGCACTTTAGCAGCAACAAGCATGTGCAAATATGATATCAAGCAGAGAATAAAAATTTTCTAACAAGGTGATAAACACTTTAATCCGATTAAAGAAAGATTGCAGCAAGAATCAAAAAGGAAAAATTATGAGGGATACCAACTCATAGCAGATGGATTGTTGATGTACAACAACGGGCTATATATACCTGACTCGACAGAGCTGAAAAACCTCATAATGGATGAATTTCACAAGAGACCTTATGTGGGTCATCATGGTTATCAAAAGATGATTACAACAACAAGACAATTATATTATTGGCCAAGAATGAAAAAGGACATTGCAAAGTATATTGCTAAGTGCCTGGAGTGCCAACAAGTCAAGGTTGACCACAAGCACCCAACAAGATTGTTGGAACCAGTGCAAATGGGAGACCAGCTCCATTGACTTTATCACAGGGTTGCCAAGAATAGTGGAAAAACACGATGCAATCATGGTGGTGGTTGGTGATGGAAGACAAACTGAGAAAGAAAGCCCATTTTGTTCCAATAAAGTCCACCTATAAAGATATAGATGTTGTTAATGCTTTTATAAAGTCCAAAATTTTAGATTACATGGTATGCCCAAAACAATTATCTTAAATGGAGATGCAAAATTCACGAGAAAATCCTATTTGTGGGCTTTGGAATGCAATTAGCATTCAAATGCATCCTACCATCCCCAAACACATGGACAGACAGAGAGGTAAATAAAGTGCTAGAAGATATGTTAAGGATTTGGAAGATATGTGTTGGAAGAGGACAAATTCTAAAAAAACATTTGGATGCGATTGAAGAGATCTTTGGCAAAAGATCTTGTAAACTCACAAGGTGGTTAGGTTATAACTAGTTGTTGGTTTTGAGTAGAAGGCCAAGCCACGGGCCCAAATGAGGCTATTTGGTTACCAGTGTTGAACTTAAACCACTTCAAAGAGTCATTGGACAAGTTTTTGAGTGAGCAATATGTTCACACCCAAATGAGGCTACTTAGTTACCAATGTTGATGTTGACCACTTCAAAGAGTTATTAGATGAGTCTTTGATACTTTAGCGAGCCATATGTTCACTAATTTCTTAACAGAGTTATTAGATGAGTAGCGAGCCATATGTTCACTAATTTCTTAACAGAGTTATTAGATGAGCCTTTGATACTTTAGTGAGCCATATGTTCACTAATTTCTTAACCAGGGAGTTAGATGAAAGAGCATCTTTAGTGAATCTATAATTGTACATAAACAAAGTATGTTTTGTTATTAAAGATTGATTGGGTGAGTCTTGGATGCTTTAGTGAGCAAATTGCTCACGAATTTATTAACAAAGGAGTTTGATGCATAAGCATCTCTAGTGAATCTATAATCGTGCATAAACAAAGAATGTGTTGTTTCAATTTTTAGGTACTAGAATCTATAATGACAAAGTATGTTATGTTTCCATTTTTAGGTATAGTGCGGTTTCTAGTTACGAATTATTTATTGTTGAAGCCAACGACAATGGGTATCTTATCAAGGACTGATATTTAGCCTTCATGCATGGATGAGGAAGAACGAACAAAAGAATTATAATGGTGCAATTCCCATGTCCCGTGAGCATGGACTTATCACATTGGAGTATTTGACATAATCCTTTTCCATCCTCTAATGATGTTTGAGTTCATTACATGGGGCGTGGAGTTTCTTGTTGCGTCGGTCATCGTTCGATTATCGCCAAATCTATGGCGTCTGAATTTATAATCGAGATAAAAATTGTCGAAATGTGCACGTTATTTCCATGTAAGTTTCATGTGTATATGAACAAATGCTAGAGATCTTGGTGCAATTACTCCATTTATTAAAAGCTTTATAACTCTTTAATAATGACTTCAAATATATAGCATTTTGTAAACTTAAAAGACAACCAGGCCTGAAATTTGACGTTTTGTTGGACGTTTTTTTTCATTTTAAGATTTATTTGACAGTAAGATACCAAATTTGCAAGTATGTAAAATCTAAACCGTCAAGTCTAAGTTTTACTGAATAAGGTATCCGTCATAATTTTTGGTAGGTACTTAGCTTACATGAAATCTACTGAAACCTACTGCAACTACAAACTTGATAAAGGTTCGTTCTAAGAGTAAATGAAATTTGATGTTTCCTTACTCCTAGTCTGCTTACACTTCACTGATTTACTCAAAGTTTAGATGTAAAATTTAGACTCAGCCATTACTGATGGCCTGGAATTTGCAACTAATTTAGTGTGAAAATGCTTTAGTTATGATTCTATTTCCCCACAAAAACAGATAGTAATTTATTTCTGTTCTAAAGTTTTTGCAATTATTGTTTTGATCAGAAAATTCTTTCCGATTAATCGCATAGATTTTTTGATTTTTAATATTTTCGACCAAACTAGTGTGGTCCATCATAGTATTTTTTCTTTTGAAGTTCCAAAAAAAAAAAAAATTGACACATGAATTTGCCAAAAACATAAAATTATGAACATAAAAACCAAATAACCGTCAACAAGTTTTCATTTGACAGCTAAAATAAATTTGAAATTCCAAGTCTGAAAACAACCCTTAAAAACCAAAGGGATAATTAACTTACTTTGTTCCAAAAGGGATAATTAACTTACTTTGTTCCATGCCTTTTTGATGCACGAAATTTATAATCGCGATAAAAAAAAATGCGGAAATGTTCACGTTATTTCCATGTAAGTTTCAGTGTGTGTGAACAAATGCGACAGATCTTGGTGCAATTACTCCATTTATCAAAAGCTTTATAACTCTTTAATATGGCATTTTGTAAACATAAAAGACAACGCTTAAAAACCAAAATCATCCACCATGAATTTTTGTTCCTCAAAATGACACTACTTTGCAACTTTCAAATCCTTGCCTACACCTACCTTAAAAATATCATGATTCCACTCGAACCATGAAAATGACATACTCAATAATCCACCGCAGCTGCCCTACCTGTCAGTTCAGGGTAGATAATGGGCGTTTCAGAGAAATGAATGTCAGATCATTTAATACCCTTTTCAATGACACAGTAGAAGGCTGCTGGTGATACTTATACGAGCAAAAATGTTTCGAAAAACGAATAACCCGCTGTGTTTTTTCTTGTCTCATCTCACTTTCCGCTGTGTCTTTTCTGGTCTCATCTCACTTTCCAATGGAATGGTCTATTTATTCATTAAGTCGTGCCAAACAGAATTTTTTTTTTCATTAAGTCGTGCCAAACAGATTTTTTTTATAAGTGACTTGACGGGATTTTGGAATGGTTTAGTATAATTGTTTTATGTTTTTTTCCATGGTTTAAGTTGCATTTTTTAATGAATAAATAAAATATGAACTTTACTGTAACTAAGAGTTGTAACTGATATTGCAGTCTTCCATGACGGCAAGAATACAGATCGCACGAAATTGATGGTTCGTTTCCCAATTCAGAATTCAGATGAGATTAGATTAAGGATATAGTATTAATTGTTAAAGAAGATTTTGGTTTATTATTTTTTACTTTTTTATAGTTTTCGATTATCATTTTTTTGTTAGTTTGTTAGTGATTTGTAGGACTAACATCAGATCTGAGCCACACCAACCCTTAATATGATTGGATTTTTTGTAACCACAATGACTTTAACATCACAAAATACCTTATCACCATTAACCAACAACCAACAACAGAATATAATATTACATTCATCGAGGAGCGTTTCTTTCTTATTAATTCAAGTGGAGCGTTTAACCTGTCAAGATCATGTAGCTCCAGTAGTGCTTTCATAATCTTGTCCATCACTGGATGTACTAACTGCCAGTCACGTGTAGTATCATATAGATAATCACGAAACTTCGTGGTCCTCATTCCCATGGCATGAATTCTACTCCCCCACAGAATACATAGCTAAGTGACTGCATGGATGCCAAATTTACTCTCAGAGTACACTGGCCTATCGTGACGCTACAATCTATCATTAAATTCGTTGGGCATGCTTCAATATAGTTTTAAGCCATTGTTCTGTGAATGAACCTAAGGAAACGATGGTGCCCGAACCATTGTTCTATCGAAGTCCAGCATAGGACGTAGTTGAAGAGACATCCATTATTTCGATCTCACTGTTAAATTTCTGTAAATCAGATGGTTTTTATCTTCATATTAATTTGTCGATCATCAAAACTACTCACATGAGCTAAGATTTTACACATATTATAGAGCTAAAACAATCATCTTGAGAAACAAATATTGTAATTTGATTGTTAAAGGAGTCGCGGAGAACATCTGAACTGAATTTGAGGGAGGAAGCGTGTATAGCAGCCATCGTTTCATTAATCCAGGCATTTTAAGAGACATTTGAGTAATTTCCTTTTGAATGTTTTGTTCAAACTTTCCATATTTCATATATCATTGTGAAGACACATCGTGCAGGTGACTCATAGTAAACGAGAGAATAATCAGATAGTTTCTACATTGTTTTTTGTACCAAAATAAAAAAGCGAGATGAAATTTATTGCCAGTAGATGTATGGACTTTTTTAACACAAAAAACAAGACGGTGCATTCGATGAAATAATCTGAGTAATACAGTAGATATATTCAGTAAAAGACACTCATGTATTTCTAGGCGTACGCTACTGATAGACATCCTCCAGAAGTAATAATTTGTTCTTCTTGACACAAGACAACATGATGGACTTTTCATTAACTATAAGCCACTGCATGTTGGAAACAATTCCAGAGTTTTGAGAGGCCTGGCTCTCCTACTTATTTCATGTACTGTATCAATTTCACAGTCAAATTCTTCTACACTCCCACAATTGAAAGAGTTGCAGCATTCATCTCTTGAATCGAGTGTGCTAAGCCTCCAGCCATTGTTGATGTCCAGAGCAGATTCCTGTCATAGAAGAAGGCATCAGTAAAATGATATATCTGAGCTCAAGAACATTAAAAAGGTATCATAAAAACCCTACGCACGTCTTCAAATGTACTTCTCTTCGGTTCCTGTTTGCTCTCCATCTTACGTCTTAGCTTCTGCCTGTCTCGAGCTTTGTGATTCTGAAACCAGTAGAAAACATTCTTTCCTTCTATCTTACCATACAAAGCCAGATGTGCTGTGATTTGCTGTATCTGATCGGCGTTTGGAGTTCGAATCCCACCTCTATACATTTCTTCCAGTATCATCAACTGCTCTGGCGTTGGATTCCACCGTGTAGTTGCAGGCTGAGGCATAGCAGTAGGAACTCTAATACGGGCTCTGGAAACCACGCCTGCATCCAAAGCCCAAGTTGATATCAGTTGAAAAATAATAAAGCGAAAATACAACCCTCCCCCCCCACACACACACATAAAAAAGGCTCATATCTGACCAGTACTGAAGGCTTCTTCATTCTCCCTTGGATTCAGAATGGCGAAGCTCTTGGTTTTCGTCATATTAAGTGGTTTTATGATAGGGACCTCAAGAGATGTCGAGAGACACGAAGAAACTGTGGAATATGGAATTACAGAAAGACAGACCAGAAGCTTTATGAGACAAAATGGAATGAGGGCAGAGTGATTTTAAAAGGTCTTGTAGGGAGCAGATGGGAAAGGATTTCACAAAAGTTAAAACCAATAAATTCTACTCAGAAGAACAGGCGTCGTAGTCCTGTAAGAAATAAATCAGTGTGTAATAATAACCTCCTGATGATGTTTCACCTGATCCCTTTATATCATTCATCGTCTCTTCTGTGTATGATGAGAAAATAATTGCAAGGATCTGCCTTGGAGTATTTCACGCTTTTACCCTCTGGAGATCCTTCAGAAGCAATGCAAAGTCACAAAATGAATATGCTGCATCCACCATTGTTCTCGAACATACCAGTTTATAGAAGAAAGCTACAGCTGTGAAGAAGCCGAGCGACCTGAAAAGCATGTTTTCCGAGACAACAGGTGCAGGGTTTTCATATCTTTGTCACCTGAGTACGTGTGCATTTGACCAAATCTTAAGATTCTGTTGCATTTATTTCCTTGAAAGATTGTCAAGGAGCTCTGCGTTCGATGCAAAGGATAACTGGGAGTTGCCCTGAGCGTTTGGTTGAATTTGGATGACACTTCTCCCAGTTTTGGAACCTCTTTAGGACTTGATATAGAAACACAACTATATAAGCACACTAGTCTTTTACATGACAGATAACAGGAAGCAATCCTCTAATCACTTTCAATATCGTTGGATCCTTAATCTCGTTCCAATCGAACGAGGACAATTGTCGTTTTGTTCATCTCGGTCCAATCGAACCAGGACAAATGTCCGCTTGTTCCCACCAGTGTCATCCCTATCACGTCGCCGGGCATAGATTCCGAGAATGGATTTTAATGAGTTTTTATTGGCGATTGTATTTTACTCAAGGAGAAAACTCTCGTTCATTTTTTTTGAAATTGTGAAAGAAAAATATTTAAAAAAACTGTGATATTTTGAAGAAAAACATTTATAAAAAAATTTATAAACTAACTTGGTCCGAATTTTGTTTCCTAATTATTAGGAAATTCTTCTTAATTGGGAAGCGTGATAGTCAAATTACAAACAACAAAAATATAAACCACAAGTTGATGGAGAGGCGTTCAATTGGCCGGTGCTAACCCAATGACGACAAAGCGATCAGTGAAGCGACTAGATTCAAAATATTTCTCAATTTGCTTAGGTATCTATAGGTACCTAAAAAGGTTTGAGATTAATCCGTAAAACCTTATAGCCAACCTATCCATTGAGATGAGTCATAAAACCTAATAGCCAACCTATCCATTGAGATGAGTCATAAAACCTAATAGCCAACCTATCCATTAGAGCTCCTTTTAACATTCCTCTTAGCCATAGAAATGGTCCAATTTCACAATGGAATCGGTTAATGTTAAGATTAAGTGAAGATATAGGTATAGTGATTTAATGATATGAAATGGATTGTTATATAATTGGTTAATGTTAAGATTAAGTGAAGATATAGGTATAGTGATTTAATGATATGAAATGGATTGTTATATAATTGGTTAATGTTAAAATTAAGTGAAGATATAGGTATAGTGATTTAATGATATGAAATGGATTGTTATATAATGTGTTTTTTTAATATTTTTTTAATAAAAAAATGAAGTTATAGATTTATAGGGTTAGTTTCAAAATTTATTTTTAAATTTATTTTATTTACTATAGTTAAAATAAAAACTTGTTAATTTAAAATTTGAAATGTATATTTTTTAGTTGAAAAAAGGTATTATCAACTTAATTTCAAAGGATAGTATATCCCGGATGGGGTGTTTCCGAGTTCAGCGAGCGATCAAGCCATGGGGAGGCCAGCCACCTCGCTCCCGATCAGTCCCATCCCACCCTATCCGTCACCTCATGGACATAATCTTGTTGTCGCCGCCTTACAATCCTCCGATGAGAACCTTCACTCGCATGAGTCAGAAGTTTTGGAGCATGGGCGACTTCATGGCGCTGCACGCGACACTTCCTTGGTCACTTCCACTCCTCTTCACAGGCATTCCGAAAGCCGCTCCCGAGCACTCTGACCATTATTCGCCTCCCCTCTGCTGCAATCTCCTTTTGGCTCACAGCAATGCTAGTTCGGGCCTCACTTATCCGGGTCAATTGATCCTCCGTGTCCTCTCTCCAAGACCATTGTTGGCTTCTGACATGCCACGCCTCAAAGGCAAGGCCAAAAGGGGGGCCTCCTGGTATGAGGCCAGGGGGAGGAAACTGCCCATCCCCGACCATCCTCATGAGGTCGAACTTATCCCAGTCAGGGCTCCAGCTGATGAGCCCATCCTCGATCATCCTCCTGAGGCCGACTTTCTTCACGTCATGGTTCCTGTCTAAGCGGTCGCTCCTATTCATCCTCCTGTAGTTGATCTCCTCCCCATCTTGGCCCCAATCGCAACGCCCTTCCCCGTTCAGCCACTACTTGAGACCACCACTGAGCTTTCCCCCTTCTTGAATCCTTACGGTTGTAGGGTCAAGTGGTTCGACACCTTTGGCAACTCGTTGGGCTATGCGCCTCCTCCCCCCTCCCCTCCTCGACGTCCTCCTCCTCCTCCTTCCCCCTCTCGCCACGCCCCCAACACCTTTGTCCCGGACCTCTCTCCCTCCTACTCCTCGGCTTCCCTACTCTCACCCCTCCTTGGCGACAAATGCCAGACCCGCGTAGCAGACATGGACACCTTGAGAAACCTTTAAAAATGACCTGAGCAACATCAAAAAGGACCCGAGGGAGCTCAAGTCAATTACGCTTGATATGCAGCACAGAGATGTCGATCACTGGAGTCGGGTTGACAAGTCGATGGCCTTCCTCCAGGACCTCCGGCAAGCAATGACAGACCGCGACAAGGGTAAGTCTCAGGTGCGACAGGTCTACATCGGGCCTAGGCTCAGACCAAGTTTCTAATTTTCTTTTGTTCCATGCTTACGTCATCCTTCGTCTACAGGCAGCCATGGAAGGTTGGCCTGAGTTTTTTCTTATTTTGTTTACTTCTGACAACTAGCAGTTGCCCTGCATGGCATCGACATGGCATAAATGTATTTTTTGAACAATCGATAGCGATGGTTTCCCGGAAGGGCACCGCTGCCTCTTATGATTAGGAACATCACTATTTTTTGGTCCTAAGGGCAGCAGTGGTTTCCTAGAAGGGCATCGCTGCCACATATGATTAGGAGCAACAAACATCTATAACTTTTTCAGGATTCAATACAAACACTAACTTACAAAAAAAAAGGGATAGTATACATCAATAACATTATTAGGACAATTGCTTTCTTCGTCTATCTCTATTCTAATTAGGACATATTTTTCGTGTGTTTTCAATTTATCCCACTATAGGTTCACTGATGGTATCAAGTGTGTTGGTACTCATTGGACATGTAATTTAATTCCACATCCAACGAGTACCCACACTTGATACTTTTAGTGAATGTACAATGAGATAAATCAAAAATATGTGTAAAAATGTATTACTATTTTTTCCCTTGAAAATGTGTTAATTCAATTTTTAGCCAATAAAATACATTTCTATTAGGATGACACTTTTTTTCTCAAAATTCCTCTGATCGTCCTAATCTACCCCTCTCTATGGGGATTCGCTAGTGCAAGTGTGAATTAGGAAAGTTTTGAGGAATTTTTTGAAGTCTAGCATTTGCTAGATTGATAAGGTCATTATCAATTTTCTCTTCATTTGTGTAGAACTTAATTTGAGTTGAAGTCATCTAGAGAAGATTATATTGGAGTGTAGCGATTCTCGTTAGGTCTAAGACCTAGATTATTAGAATACAATTTTTAGGTGTAGATTATGTCACACACCAAGCCATTCAAAGGATACTTGTCCCAAGGATAAGGTCTCACCCTAAAAAAATGGAAACACTAGCAAACTCCAAGGTTGGAATTTGACTCTTTGGAGGAACTTTAAAACAGGAAGTTGATTTCTTCTATATGTAAGTGTTTCGATAAAGGTTTGAGTCCTTCCCTCTAGATCGATAGGACACAATCATCTAACTACAATCATGTAGATTGAAGCAAACCCTTATATACAGTTTTTTTGAAAGATAACCCTTCAAGATGATGAAGCGACAATCTGATTCAAACAATTTTGATCTAGGATGCAACACTATTCTTCAACTTATTTTGATATAATTTGATAATGAACTTCAAGATCTTTCATCAACCCATATCATTCAATTATGTGGAAAAATGTTAAAAAAAAAACAAATCAATGATTATTTAAATTCCATTAAAGAGATGTAAATTCTTACAACCTATTTATAAATAAAGAATAAAATTCAATAATTAGATGTGAACCTTGCTTATCATAACCACTTAAAGGTTTAAATTTAAATTATCAAACCCTTATTCTGAGTCTATTCAAATAAGAGACCCAAACATAATTACTATACTTTGATTTTTAATTATAAAAAAAAGTAAAAGTAATAATTTATTTTAATGAGAATTTTGTAAAGCATACACATCATGATTGTAGTATGTCGACAATTATTTATCTATGATGTAAATATATATCCATATTTTAAATGACAATTATTTATCTATGATGTAATTATTACTTTTCATTTCTCAAAGTAAAGTATGTATCATTATTAATAATAATAAAAAAAAAAAAAACGTCTTTAGAACTAAGTTTAGAGTAACACTCCTTGTTAGTGCTATGGATTTGACTTAGTAACATCATGTACTTTCAATCTCTCACATGACATCTTATCCCTTCTTGATCTTATTGCTAGGGCTAGTTGTGGATTTGACTTAGTAACATCATGTACTTTCAATCTCTCACATGACATCTTATCCCTTCTTGATCTTATTGCTAGGGAAAGACTAGTTGTTGTAGACAATAACTATAGGAGAAATTATTCTAGTCATGAAGTGATAGGGGTTTTTCCTTCTTAGAAGTGATAGATGCTCCTTTAGGTGGCTCAAAAGCATTCACAGCTAATTACAAGCATCTTGAAAGCTAAGATTTAGTCCGTCTTTGTTTTAATTAAAATAATATATAACTTGAAATAATAATTAATAATTATTCACGATTTTTTTAGAATGTGATTGATATCCACACTATAGATACACAATTGTCGACATATTTTTCTAGGTAAAGTGTATAAGTGTATGCTTTACATGTTTCCTCCATCCAAAGTAGTTTGATTTAAAACAAATTATTATTTTTCATTTCCCGCAGTAATGTATGCATCATCACTAGGAATTCATCTATAGAACTAAGCTTAGAGCAACACTCCTCATTCATGCTAGGGATTTTCCTTAGTAACCTAGTGTAGTTTCAATCTCTCTCAAATGGCACCTTTCTCCATCTTGATCTTATGTTAGGGAAAGAGAAGTTGTTGTAAAAGACAATTCTAGGAGCAATTCTTGTCGTGAAGATGGTTTTTCATCCTTAGGAGCAACTAAATGACTAAGAGCACCTAGAGCTAATTACAAGTTTATTGAAAGTTAAGATCTAGTCCATATTTGTATTAATTAAAATAATATATAACTTGTAATAATAACTAATGATCATTAATGATTTTAAAATCCATATTTGTATTAATTAAAATAATATATAACTTGGAATAATAACTAATGATCATTAATGATTTTAAAATCCATATTTGTATTAATTAAAATAATATATAACTTGGAATAATAACTAATGATCATTAATGATTTTTTTTAAAAGTGATTTATATCCACACCATTGATACATAATTATTGGCATATTGTTATGGATTTTTTTTCTAGATAATGTGTATGCTTTACAAGTTTCTTCCATCCATAGTAGTTTGAAGTAAAACAAATTATCACTTTTCTTTCTCATAGTAATATATGCGTCATTAATGAGCATTAGTGTATATAATGGTATTTGGGCATTAAATATGGAGACTCTGCTGAAAAGCAAAGGGATCTAATAACATACGAAGGTCATTATTACAGATCCAAAGGATGACCAAATGAAGTTTGTCATCGATGAAAAGAAAAATGAGGTTGTTGGGGTCATTACGACCTACATTTCTTAGTAGATTTTCTTTCATACGAGTGGGATCAAATGCCCTCATGAAATCTAGAAGAAGTTGAAGTCTTTGTTTGACAAAGTTGATGAGAGTGAATTTATGCAGTTGGAGAAAGAGTTGATCTCTATTGATCCTCATTCCTTTGAAAGGATTGAGGACTATTTGGAACATGTTAAAGAACTGCACTTGAAATTGGGTGAATGTGGGAAGAATTTTCAAAAGAAAGATAGACAACTCATCGAGATGGTACTGATGAATCTAAGAACACTATTCGACCTATTATGTTCCACGTTCTGGAAAAATTGGCATCTGAGAACACCTTTCAACATGTTATGTTCCACATTTCGGATAAATTGGTAGGCACACAAGGAAGATGGTAAGGATTGTACCTTTGATACCTTCCCATACTTATTGATTAATGATCAACACAAGTTTCTTCATGAAGGGAAGCTTGGTGGTAAACATCAAGGTAACTTTCTCGAGGGCAAGGGAAAACTAAATTATAATGAAAGAGGACGCTCAAATTCTCATGTTCACAGACAAGAATGTCTCGACCAAAAAACTAAAGTGAAGACTGAAGAACTGACATCCACCCGAAAAAATTGAAAGAAGAAAACATGTTTGTATTGTGGAAAGATTGTACATGTGGAGAAAAATTGTTGGAAGAAGAGAGACGATTTAGAAGGAAAGGTTAAGAAGCTTGGAGGATACATGTTGGATGTACGTCAAACGACCAATAATTTCACCTTCCAAGTTGGAACCTCTCAAGCGTTTCTTTCTCACACCTCGAAGAATGAGTGAGTGGTAGATTCAAGGTGCACTCATCACATGGCTAAAGATGCGTATTTGTTCTCTTCCCTGGATAAAGTTGTCGAGTGAAACATCTATGTAGTTGATGATTTTTCTCTCGACATCATTGGTCATGATGATGTTCCTTGTCTGCGTCTCTCAGTGAAAATGTCTTGTTGGTTTACCAGCTAACACATACTGATAAGATTGTTGAGTTTTGGCCCGATCAGTTCCTTTTTTGGGATATGAAAAATGATAAGTTAATTTTCATCAAAGGTTTTCTCAACTCGAAGGATGGACTATATAAGTTCTGCAACCTATCTCGACCAGATCCTGGACCGACTGCCCTCATTTCCCAAACCAACGAGTGGAGTAGAATTTTGAATGAATGACTTGGACACCTAAATTTTCAAAGTATGAATTCAATGGCCATGTAGAATATGGTTGTTGGTCTACCCAAAGTTCTTCCGCCCAAAGGAGTTTATCAAGGATGTGTGTATGGAAAGCATCATCAGACACCTTTCAACTTTGGCCAAGCGTGGAAAGAAAAGAATCCACTAAAACTTAATCACAGTGATGTTCGATGTATCAATCAACCTTCGTTAGTAGGTGCAAAGTATATTTTGACATTTATCAATGATCTCTCTAGATTTACTTGGGCCTATTTCTTGAAAAATAAGAGTCACATCTTTGAAAAAATAAAGGAATTTAGGGAATTGGCTGAAAAACAATGCAATCGACCTATCAAATGTTTGAGATCTGATAATGGTGGAGAGTATGTGAATCGATCGTTTGAAGAATACCTTGCTCAATATGGTATTTCCTGGAAGAGGTCTATTCCTCATACTCCTCAACAGAACAATGTAGTAAAAAGAAAGAATCGAACTTTGGTCGAAATGGCTTGATGCCTTTTGAAGGGCAAAGATAGGTCGACTTGTTTTTGGGTTGAAGTTGTTTATCGTGTTAACTATCTCATGAATCATATTCCAACTAGAGTTGTAAATTCTCTGACTCTAGTTGAGAGATGTTGTGTAAACAAGCCCTCAATGGATCACCTTAGAGTATTATGTTGTATTGCTTGGTATAAGATTTTGGCTTATTGTAGGACGAAATTGGATGCAAAGAGTTATGGTTGCATCATGATGGGATACTCTGAAGAATACAAAAAATATAGATTGTTTGACCCTGTCAAACGAAAGATCATTATCAGGAGAAACATGTTTTTTGATGAGAAGTATTTAGGCATTAAGTTATTGAATGCTTCTTTTGGTTTATCACATGATGATTCCTTTGACATCATTTTTGAAAGTGGATCCCTTGTTCCCTTCTTCAACATTTTGTCTAGAAAGTCGAACCCTATTCCTAAGTCGACCGCATTGTCGATTTTGGGGTCAACTAGCTCTCGATCAGTTCTAACTTAAACTATTACTTCTTTTGATCGACCTTCTGAAGTTCATGATAGTTCATTGTTCACTTGTCTCCCTTGATGGGTTGCTAAGATAATTGAAGTTGTTGGACCTAATGTTGGTGATGTCTCTTTAGGACGTCATAATTGGAGTCAAAAGTAGCAGGCTAGTGTTGCCTTGATGACTCATTTCCTCAAGACTTGTGACCCTATTTCCTATGCAATTGTGAAAGGAGAACCTAAATGGGAGAAAACTATGCAATCTTAAGTGAACTCTCTTTTAAAGAATCACACTTTGGATTTAGTTCCTCAACCTCAAGGGAAGAACATTATGAAATGTTGATGGTTTTATAAGACCAAATTTACCTATGAAGGTGTCGTCGAGCGTCATAAATCTTGCTTGGTCGCAAAATGATTTTCTTAGTAGGAAGGCATCGACTACACTTAGAAATTTTCCCTTGTTACAAAGATGAATTTTGTTCGACTTCTTACTCCTCACTTCGAATGGCAGATCCACCAGATGGATGTTAAAATTTATTTTCTTCATGGTGACTTATCTAAAGAAATCTTTATGGAGAAGCCCCCTAGTTTTGTAACAAACTCCAATATTTTTTTTGACTATAGAAGTCTCTTTATGGTTTGAAACAGGATCTAGGGACTTAGTATGCTACGATTGACCTCTTATTTCTCAATCTTGGACTCAAACACTGTGAATATTATAATCACAGTATTTATGTATTACATGATAATGATGATACCTTAATTGTTGTTGCATATGTTGATTATGTGGTCATAAATGGAAATATTCTTGATCTACTATTTCGATTGAAGAGAAAACTTGTTGACACCTTTGATATGATATATGTTGGTCTTTTGCATTATTTTCTTAGTCTTCAATTTTTATCTATGTCTAATGGTTTGTTCCTCTCTCAATCTAAATATATAATGGATATCTTGAATCATTTTAAGATGATCGACTGTAAGCCATGTGCTACCCCCTTTCAGTCTAGGATTAAGCTTACCAAAGACTATCAGTCTCTTAAATTCGACACCACTTTGTATCGCCAACTAGTTGGTAGTCTTATTTATTTAACTCACAATCAATATGATATTTCCTTTGTTATTAGTGTGGTTTCTCGGTTTATGCAGGATCCACACACTAGTCACTGGAAATATGCTCAACGAATTNGGGATTTGGTCCTTTTAAAGTAGCCGACATGATCAATCCACAATGGGGATTGATCCAATGAATAATATATCAAATAATAATAAGAATACACTTTGTAGTTACATTATTTCAACACAATTTACTATGTGTTGGATGAAAAAATGGTTAGGTTGACTTGGAATTCGACTAGCCGACACAACAATGCAAATTTGTTGAAATCCGTTCCAACCACCAATGGTTATATGTGGACAAGATGTTCCCAATTTCAAGGAAATTGGTTATATCCCGAGACTATAAATGAAAGACACTATGGGTCGATCAAAACACAATAAATATCATGTTGATTAATTTAATGATGCATTGTGATGTTCTGATCACAATGTGTTGTGCTTAAGTGCTGAAACGATGTCTTTAGACACAACCGGTCCTCTTTGAACTTTATTGTTCTTCTTTTATCTCTACAGATTTTGTTTTTTTCTGTCTAGGTTACCCCAGTCCCCAACATTTTTTCTTTAAAAAATTAAGAGGGAGTAGATTTTTATTTAATTTAAATGTTTATTTTTAATTATTTAAAACATATTTTTTCAATTACCTTTTTATTGAAAAAACATGTTCTTTCCCCTTGTTTTGGGGTTTCTTTTCCATTTTTACATTTCATTCTCTTTATTTCTATTTATTTTTCCATTTTTTTAGTTTTTTCTTCTTTTTTTGTGATTTTGTTTATAACAACATTGGGATTTTAGGCCATGGTTAAAAAATGTTTCACTTTTTAGCACGGAAAAAAGCATGCAGTGGTGGGGGTACTACTGGTAGCAACTCTTTTTTATTCAAGGGTTGATTTTAAGATTTTGGTTGCAAGGGTACTAGTTGTCAAGGCCATGAGTTCCAAAGAAGTTGCATGTTTAACCCCCCAAAAATGGGAAGTGCTAATGGGAGCACCACTTTCTGATTTTGGGATTCATTTTAAGTTTCTGGTTGCAATAGTATAGATTGTTAGGGCCATGGTTTCAAACAAGTTGTTATTTTCATCTCGAAAAAAATTGGTGTTGTTGTTGGTGTCACTTTTCAATTCAGGAGTTGATTTCAAGGTTCTTGTTGGAAACATTACAAGGTTGTTAAGGACATGATTGCAAAAGGTGGTAATTTCAACCCCTACAAAAAAAGGGTGATGCCGATAACACCACTTTTCAAAATGGGGGTTGATTTTGGTATATCTGACCCAAAATTATGGGGCTTTAGAGTTAGAGTTATCGTTTTGAGGTCATAGTTATCATCAAATTGGTAACTATGTTGGATATCTTAATTGAGGTAGCATGAAAGGTATGGAAGAAACTATTTTGTTTTGAGTAAGTGACCTTTAAATGTAGATCATGATTTGGGTATGGTCACTTGGAAACCTTCCATCCAAAGAAAAATGTGAGTGATGAAACTACTAAGCTCTCCTAGGTCCCACTAGAAGAAATCTTAAAAAGTAGAATCAAAGACCCACTTCATGGAAAGGTGCCAATAATCACTACCATCTAATAGAAGTGGAAGACTCCAAGGAGGTTGAATCTAAAGATGAAAAAACAAGTCATCTCATAAAACACACTCTAGAGGAAGCTTCTAACAATGAGTAGATTATCAAAACCCCCCATCTTAGCATCCCTTCTGGGGATGAGAATTAGGTGGTTGGATTGATGTTAGGAATCAAAAAGAAAGAAAATTTCCCCCTTACAGATACCTATGAGGATAGATAATCATCATTCCTATTGGGTTCATGTAGTTTTTCTCATGTGGAGATGATTAACAACACAACTTATAAAATAAAGTTTGACAACTCCTAAGAGAAGGATCTCTTGTAGCGATCAAATGACTTTAGAAATACAATTTAAAACTAAGATTGGGTAAGATATACTAATATTGTTCTCACTCTATGTTGAATTTTCCCAATAAATATAGCAAGTGTGTTAAATATTTAACCCTTTTTTTGTTTTATTAAAAAAGGAAATTTGCTCTAATTTAAAAATAAAATAAAATATTTGCTTACATCATCAATAATATGTAATGGATCATTATATAATTTTCCATCTATTTTGGTACTTTATAGGTGTAAATTTTGGATCCATTGGCTTGTATGGTCCATTTTAGGGGTAGGTCCTTCTTTGGTGATTTGGAGTCTAGAGCCTTCTCGAGCATGTTTGAGGCCTTAAATAGCCATTTTTGGGGTTAAAAATTTGTGAACAAAGTTCCCAACCTCTCGACATTGTTATACACATCAAGAGTTTTCCAATGATAGGAAGATCGCCTCAATTAGTGTTCATATGTGGAATTTATGCCTCTCGTAAGTTGACCTGTCATGTTAACCACCATGATATTGAGTGGATGTCACATCAAATCACAATAGTCAAACATGTGGACCTAATCACATGTGGACTTTCAAGAATACTCTAGAGGTTCTAAAAACTTAACTTTAATTAGGGGTTGAAGCATGCAAAAATGCTAACCCTAATCCTAGATGACTATCAGACCATGTTTAAATATTGGGTTGCTAGGAAAGGAAGGAGTTCCATTCTTATTGTATTTTTATTTCTCCATAGTTGAGCAAAGAATTTGGGAGTGGGATTTTGGAGGAAAAAAGAGGAAGTAGAAGATCCTATAGTGGCTATACAGGTCACATTGTCCATGGAAACTCCATAGTGAGTGCCCATTTATTTGTATTTTCATTTCATAACTAAGAAAAAAAGAGTAGAGCATAAGCCTCGCCTTCTAGCTAGTTTTTTCTCATATTGGGTTTTCCTAGTGTACAACTTTTGTTCATCATGTGGATGGTGTGTTATTTTCTCAACTTATTTCATTTCAGTTTCAATTTGTTCTAGTATTTCATGCATTAAGCTAGTAACATTAAATCTAAAATATAAAGTAAACACTACATAGTAAGGTATTTTAGAATATTGTAAGATCGGTTGTGACAAACTGGTCCAGTGGAATATCCATTGTAGTTTACAAATCATATTGGTATTAGAGAAGCTTTCTTTGGGGTTTTTGTGTGAAGTTGTAGGATCTAAGGAGTGGCATAATAAATAATTCTTAAAACCCTATCCATGGCAACTGAGTACAATAATAACAATCCATGGGATGAGTTAGAGGAGAGATTTTGAAAGTTTGAAGCACAAGTTGTTGACATCTCTTGCAAAATGGCCATCCTCATGGAATCTCTAGAGAATACGTTTGTACCTTTCAGGGATTTTGGTAGCTCTAACTCTGGATCTAGATCAAATAAGAATCTAGAGATGAGTAAAAAACGAGCAAAAAATGAAAGACCAAGTTCTAGTGCCACCACTTCTTCACAATATCTATTAAAAGTATAAACAAAAGTGAATATAAAACCCTACTAAGGTGAGATTAATGTCATTAAATTAAATCAACAGTTGTAACATTTAGAATTTGTTTTTAGTGTTCATAACATAAGAGAAGAGAAAAAAAAATCATTTTCCCAACCAAAATTAGAGGGCTATGCCCAAACGTGGTGGGAGATCCACATGAAGATGCTTAGGCTAGAGGATGATCCCTCGGTGACTAAGTGGGAGGTGTTTAAAACCATCATTAGGTCCCAATTCTACCCTATTGGGTATGAAGAGGAGCAGTGGATCCATTGGCATTACTTCTGGGATAAACAAGGGTAGAGTGTACAAGATTACACAACGAAGTTTAGAAAAATGGGCATTTTGTTGGGTATATCTCCCAAGTACCCATATGTACTCCTAAAGTCTTTGGGTAGTATACACAGTCATTTATGGAGGAAAGTGATGCTCTTTAAACATAAAACAAATGATGAGGCTTGTGTGCAAGCACATATTCTAGATAATATGAGTAAGAATAAAGGATAACCAAGTGGTTCCAAGAAAAAAAACCACCAAGAAGCTTCCAGGGAGGGAAAGAAGTGGAAAGGAAAGGACAAGAAGACAAAAATGATTACAGATCAATGAAATGATATAAACAACCAATGTAATCATTGTAATATCGATGATAAGTTTTGGAAGCTATATCCAAAGCTAAATCCAAAGAACCATAAGAAGGATCCTAAGAAGAAGAGCATGCTAATTGTGGATTTAGGCAACCAAGTAAATAGTAGCTCAGATGTAGACGAAAATATTGTCTACACTACATTGCAGAAGGAGGTGAGTCTAAGTCTCCTCTATCCCAAGGAAGAGAATGAGATGTCTAAAAAATTCCATATTAAGATCCAAGTTAAGAAGACAAAAGTGGATTCCCTATGATTCTAGTTCACAAGCCAACCTCATGTTAGAATATTTGGTCATCAAACTTGGATTGGGAGTTCATGACATTCCTTACCCATATCCATTGGGACGAGTAAATAAGTATGCATAGATTAGGGTCATTAATCAATGTAAGATTAATTTTTCTCTAAGCGAAAACTATATTGATGAAGTGGAGGTAAACATAGTATGACTTGTTGTGGATGGTGTGGTGTTTGGAAAACCCTACATGTACATGAGGGGTGCACTCTTCATGAGGAGAGAAAACTAGTATTTCCTAATCAAGGATGGGAATTCCTTCATCATCAATACACATAAAGGTGAATCTATCTCTTTGGTAAGTGTTAACCAAGCCAAGAAATTGATCAGTTCAAGTAGGAAGTTTGCATTACCCCTTTTAAGAGAGAATTAACTAATATATAAATCAGTAAAGGTAAACACATCTATGGAAGGATGTACCAAAGAGTAGAAATGTCAATTGGAGGAGATTTTGCAGGGATATAGAGAAGTGTTCTAGGAACCTCGAGGGTTACCACCTAAAAGGGAAGTGGAGCACGAGATGTAGTTGTTTCCTAACTCCCCATTGTTAAACACTAGTCCTAGAAGTATATGAAGTGAAGAGAAAGTTTCATCCACTATTGGTGTAGTGAGAAATTTGACCAAACACCTCACCCTATGGGTCACTTATCATCACAATACCCAAGAAGGATGGGAGTTGGAGAAAGTGCATCGATTATAGATATTTGAAGAAGATCACTCTCAAGAATTAATAATCTCTGCCTAGGATCGATGACTTGCTAGATCAGTTGCAACATGCCAATTACTTCACCAAGTTGGATATCAAATTAGGATACCACTAGGCACGTATTAACTAATAATACACTTGGAATACTACCTTCAATAAAAGGCAAGGTCTATATGAATGGTTGGAAATGCCTTTTGGTTTATGTAATGCACCAACTACATTTATGTGTTTGATGAATGATGTATTGAGTCCCTTTCTAGATTCATTTGTAACATTGTACTTATACAATATATTGGTTTATAGTTCTACTTGAGAAGGCATATCTTGTATCTCATGCAGGTGTTAGAGACTTTGAAAAATCATTAACTACTCGAAAAACTTAAGAAATGTGAATTTTCTCAACAGTCATTGGTGTACTTGGGGTATGTGATTGGTGGAGGGGAACTCAATATAGATTCTATGAAGATGGAGGCCATCCTCAAGTGGAATCATGGTACCTATGGAATTTTATAGCATCCTTTTCATCTATGGCTTCCTCACTCCATGCCATAACAACCAGTGACAAGAGTTTCTAGTGGGGAAAGAATCATCAGAAAGATTTTGATGACTTGAAATGAAAGATCAATTAAGCACCAGTTCTTGCATTGCCTAATTTTCATAAGCCTTTCAAAGTGGAGATGGATGCAAGTGGATATGTTATGGGAGTGTTCTTGATGTCATGAGGTAAGTGAGTATGATATCATTTTGAAATATTCCATGGAAAAGTATTGAACTACCCAACATATGACAATGAACTCTTTGCTCTAGTTCAAGTTGTTAAGAAATGGAAGCACCATATGCTCGGAAAGGGAACCATCATCCACATTGATGACTAGCCACTACAATATTTGGGAGTCTATAATAAACTTCAACAAAATAGACACTACAAGTGGATGGGGATTTTACAATGATTTCATCTAATCATCAAATATAAGAAGGGAAACACTACTAATTTGGCTTACATGATTCAAGGCCACCCACATCGAAGATCACATCTTTGGGAACTCTTATGCATATGGATCCTTTCACCAATTATTCATACAAAGAGACATACATAGAAGATGAATTTAAATAAGTGTTTTAGTAGCTATAGGGCCAATGGAGAAGAAGGTGATGGTAAGGCTAAGTATCATCTCCAAGATGGTTTGCACTATAAGTGAGACAATATTTTGTTCCTAAATGTGAAAAAGTGCAACTTATTAGAGAGGCTCATACCTCCAAATTCATAGGGAATTTTAGTGTTGGGAAGAAAGTTTCGAACTCATAGAGTTATGTGTATTGGCCTAGAATGCAAGAAGTTGTAGCTCAATTTATTAAAGGATGCATGCTTTGTTATACCAACAAGCCTAGTAATAGAATTCAAGGTTTATACCATCCCTTACATGTACCTACTAGACCTTGAGACATTATCCCCATATATTTTATGGGTAGATAGCTAAGAACAAGGAACATACATGACTATATGTTTGTGGTAGTAGACATGTTTATTAAGATGTGCATTCTCATGCCTTGTAAAATGACCATCAAGGAACAAGATGCAACAAACATGTTCTTTGAAAAGGTATGGGTGCACTTTGGGATACCAAGGAGTGTCATCTCAGATAGAGATACAAGATTTCTCAATTCCTTTTGGATTACACTTTAGGAGAAAATGGAAACCAAGTTGAAGAGATCTATAGCTTTCCATCCATAGACGTATGGATGGACAAAAGTAGTGAGCAAGAAATTAGTTCAACTTTTGAGGGAATATAATCAAAAGCATCCAAGGACCTACGAAAAAAATCGGTTTATACGTAGCAATATTATAACAAAGAAATTCACACTTCTACCAATAAGTTTCCTTTTGAAACTTGTTTTTGGGTATTTTCCACCTTTTCCCTTAGATGTTGTATATGGACATCAAGGGGGAATGAGGGAAGACACCATAACATAAGTATTAAAGGCTAAAAATGTGTTTGATAATATTAGGTAGATCCATTTTCCAAGTATAGGAGACATTGAAGAAGTCACAGGAAAAGTACAAGGCATGGCATGGTCAACACATAATTGAGAAAACATTCAAGGTGGGAGATAGAGTTTGGTTGTGTATAAACAAATAAAGGATACAAGGCCTTGGTAAGAATATCAATTCTCCGTGGTACTGTTGTTTTGAAGTGTTGGAGAAGGTGGTGATAATTCCTACAGACTCAGTCTACCCCCAAATGTGCACATTTACTCAATTACAGTGAACATGGAGAATCTAAAAATCTATGAGCCTTCTATGTTGGATTGGGAAATTGATGAGAAAGAATTATCTATCATAAAGGAATTAGCAGTAGAATCTTAGGTAGAGTTAGTAGAATATACATTTTTGTAGAAGAATTATAGAACAATCAGACAAGGTTGGTGACTTTGGCAGGTCAAGTTGAAAGGACAACTTCTAGGCAAGGTAAAATGGTACTTGAAGGAGAAGGTAGAAGAGAAATTTCCTCACCTGCTTTAGTAAAATATTTAGGGACCAAAATCCTCCCTAAATGGGGAGACATGACCTAGAATGGATTAGTATACAATTTTTCATTTATTTTGGTACTTTAAGGGTGGAAATATTGGAGCTATTAGCTTGCAAGGCCCATTTTAGGGATAAGTCCCACTTTGGTAGTTTGGGGTGCATAACCTTTTGAATCTCGTTTGAGGACTTACATAGCCTTTTTTGGGGTCAAAACTTTTTCAACAAAGTCCTCATCCTCTCGACATTGTTTTGCACATCGAGAGATTTATAACAATGTGAAGTTCACCTCAATCGAAGTTTGTATACAAAAATTGACCTATCCTATTGACCACCATGATACCGAGTAGATGGCACATTAGCTTACATTTTCACACATGTAGACCTAGTCATATGTGGAATTTGAAGAAGATTCTAAAGGTCCAAAAACCCTAAAATTAATTAGGGGTTGAGTTATGCAAAAACCCTAACCCTAACCCCAGATGGCTATCATGCCATGTTAAATATTGGGCCGCTAGGAAAGGAAAGGGTTCCATCCTTATTGTATTATTATTAGTCCATAGTTGAGCAGAGCATTTGGGAGTGGGATTTTGGAGTATAACATAGGAAGTAGAAGATCCTTTAGCAACCATATTGGCCACATTGTCGATGTCAACTTCATAGTGAGTGCCATTTTTTTGTATTTTCATTTCAGAACCGAGAAAAAAAGAGCAGATCACAGGCCTCACCTTCTAGCTGAGTTTTTCCCATATTGGGTTTTCCCAGGGTACATCTTGTGTTCATTGTGTGGATGGTGTATTATTTTCTTATATCCTTTTATTTCAATTCTAGTTTATTCCAATATGTCATATATTAAGTTCGTAGAGTTAAATTTGAAATTTAAAGTAAAACACTACATAACAAGCGATTTCATAATATTGTAAGATCTATTGTGATGAACTGGTACAGTGGAATATCCACATCAGCTTACAAATCAATCACCAAGTTTATCATTCTTATTTCAGGGACTCATAATTTTTTTTAGAGAGTCTCGTGTGAATGGTTTTAGCATTCCCTACGATACAAGCATTTGTGTTTTCCTCCTTTACACATTCAAGATTTGATCAAATAATAAAATCAATATTTTCTTTCTTAGAAGCAATGTTATGATGTTGGGAAGGATAAACATCATTCAATGTGCAACTATGTTGAGGTGATTGACACTTTATATAATGGAATGCTCACTTTCGTGACCAATATGACTAATATATGGCATAAGTGGTTGCATAGAGATGTACAAAAGGATTATATAGGGAACATAATGTCTCCCTCCATGTGATGCACCCGAAATGAAACTGCATGTTCATCTATGATGTACGACCACATAATAACCTCTACACAAATTCCTTTTTGTAGTGAATGATATTATCTTATCTCTATGATACCACTTATAAAACATCATTAGTATGACTATCAATAAATACAATGAATTAAAGTAATAAATGTTGTATAGATTAAATATCTACTATAATTGAAAAAAATTTCAAATTCAATGATATATATCCTAGTTAATATATACAAAATATTCAATATTATTTCAAATTCAATAATATATATCTTAACATATACAACATCTAGTACTCTATTACTTAATATATAGTATTTACATTTTCTGTGAGAATTATACATGATCATAAACATGTGTATTGTAGGTTTTTTCTTGCTTTTAAAAAAACAAAAACAACAATTTTTTTTAACTGTATTAAAACACTTTTTATATTTATAAAAAATTATTTACAATAAAGAAAAAACAGTACAACTAGAGGGTATGCACACAAATATTTACATCATCATCCTTAAAGAAACTAAAACAAGAGGATATGTACAAATGTATTTACATCCTCTTCCACAAAGAAACTAAAACATCAATAAAATTTCAATATGCATCTATATCCAACCCCTTGTCATCCTTGATCAACATAACTCCTTTATCTAACAAGTACATATGGACCTCTTTCTATCATACTTGAAAAAATGGAGAGAAAGAGATAACCTCGTTTTTTAAAAACATATTTGCATCGAAGTTTCCAAGAAACAAAGAAGACTGAAATCCTCAAGCATTGTCATGTTGGAAACATGCCAACGAATTTCCCATGCGGTCACATGCACATGCATGCAACTATATTAGGAATGTGCATGCATGCTCTCTTTTGTGAACATATTGTGTAACTGGTGGATCTAATTATAATCAGTTAGTCTAA